>CAVLJG010000009.1:86241471-86416584 GCA_963669975.1 Acanthoscelides obtectus
CTTGCAACATGTGGTCGGGCATTATCTTGTTGGAAAGTTGGATCTGCCAGGGTGTCAAGATTGGGTAAAAGATGGGGTTCTAGAACTTCGTGGATATAACGCTGCGCGTTCATGTTACCTCTGATGAAGATTTAAGGTGACCTGGAACCATAAGCTATAGCACCCCAAACCATAACTCCAACAGTGTGATGAACATGTCTTTCAACAAAAAACTGTGTATTCCTCCTTTCACCACGTCGCCTTCTAACCCTGGCACGACCATCGTGCATGCCTAAACCAAATCGAGACCCGTCACTAAAGACAATACTGTTCCATTCCTGATCCCAGAGTGACCGTTGTCTGCACCACTCAAGGCGATTACGTCGGTGTTCTCGAGTTAAAGGAAGGACCCAGTGTGGCCGGTATGAAAACAAGCCAAAACTTCTCATTCGTCGGTAAACACTTCGCATGCCAATAGGTCTTCCGTGTTCTACAAACCATTCATTTGCAATGGACCTGGTAGTGGAGAAACGGTCCCTTAAGGCCAATAATCTTAGGCGGCGATCTTCACGGTCTGTTGTTCTACGGCGGCGTCCACTGCCCCTTGCTCTTTGCGTACGGCCTTCTCGAAGCCATGCCTGACAACACCTAACCACAGTGTCTACACTTCTTTGCACTCTAACTGCAATTGCCCGAAAAGAAAGTCCAGCTTCCCGAAGTCCCACTATACGGCCCCTATCAAACTCACTAAGTTGACGAAATCGTACAGGTCTCCGTACTCTAGGCATCGTAACCGATCGTAAAGGATGTCACGAACCAAAATCCGCCAACGTTGATTCTTTACTGCGGCTGAAATACTCATTTTTAGAGCGTTAGTGAACTAAAAAAAGCAATATAAAAACCGGAATGTCCAACTGATGCTGAACATTTTTTCACTTGTTATTTACAGTAAGATAAATACATTCACCAACTTTTATTAAAATAAAACCATTTAAACTGGGTGTTCGGATTTATATGTCACTTAGTATATGTGTTCCCGTTTATTATGTAGATCTAATTATTTAGAGAAAAGTTGCAAAACTATGCGTTTTCGCGACTTTAAGATGCCAAAAATCCATTTTTACTATCGATGGCTACATGAGAGCGAAACTTTGCACAATGAGATAATTTGGGGCGCTGAATATGAATACCACAGTAAAAAAATTCTTAAGTGTTATCAGCCTGGATTTAGGGTGAAAAGTTGACAAGAAACTACACACCCGATTTACGCAGAAAACAAACTTCCATCTCGATCATAGACGCGAAAGAGTTTTTAGAAATTTTTTATTAGTCGTTTTTTGACAAAGTTGAATTCTTGCCAGTATCTTGAAAACGAGGCATTTTCGGACGGAATGGGCCATGGATTCGGTTTCAGCGACCCAAAAAGCGTATTATAAGACATGTTGCGTTCAGGTTCCCGACTGACCCATTTTGTGCCTTTTTTGTAACAATTCATTTGTTAATAAAATTAGACATTCTGATAACGACATGACCTCAAATTGTAAGAACGCTTTGTTTTAAGGCGCTAAGTTGTTAATTATATGGAAAATGTGTTTTTGGGTTACTTTTAATTTTCAAAATCTTGAAAATTTTCAAAATTCAAATTTTCAAAATTTCAATATGAAGAATTTTAAAATATGAAAATTTTCGAATTTATCAAAATATCAAAGATTTTCAGTTTCAAAATATTCTTACAATTGAGGATTTTTAAAATTTTCATGATTTAAAATTTTGAAAATTTCCAAGCTTTTCAAAATTTTCAGTTTTCAAAATTAACAAACTTTTCAAAAATTTTAAGTTTCAATTTTCAAAATTTACAAAATTTTCTAAATCTTCATAATTTTCTAAATTTTTTGAATTTTCTAAGTTCTCAAAATTTAAAAAAAATTTATAATGATATTCAAAATGCCCAATTTTCAAAATTTTCAAGCGTTTCAAATTTTTTTCAAGATTTTCAGAATAGTCGAAATTGTCAAAATTTTCAGAATTTCCGATGTTTTCAGTTTTCAAAGTTTTTTAAATTCCCTGAATTTCCAAGATTCTCGAAATTTTCAGAATATATGAGATTTTCTAAATTTTTTGAGTTTTTACAATTTTTAGAAGTTTTTAAAATTTTTTAAATTTTCATGATTTTCAGTTTTTAAAATCTCTTAGAATTGTCAAATTTTCCGGTATTCCAAAATACTCAAAATTTTTAAAATTATCAGTTTTATAAGTTTTCAATATTCTCAAAGATTTCAAAGTTTTTAAAATCTTTCAACATTCGCTTTTTCAGTATTCCAAAGATTCTAAAATTGTTCAGAATTTCTAACTGTAGGGATCTTTCTTCGTCAATTTACCCTATTTCAGACCTAACAATTACTTGGAGGTCAAATTCCAAACAATTTGATATTAAATAATGTTTACAATAGTGAAAATACGCTGTGTCAATACTTTTTTGATTCATCATCATCTTCGACGGATGAACGGTTGGTTTGTCAAGATCGCCCGGTGTCAAAATAAAATCCCAAAACGCGGATAGCCTGGACACCATTCAATTTCAGATAATAAACAATTGATCCCGGTTGACAGACGCACCAAAATAGGTTAAAAATATGTCGACCCGGATTCAGAAATCATTTTGGAATGCATATTATTGTCACCCGCGAATAAAAGCTAAATTCAACCAGGACTCCTGGTTGGGTTTATTCTGCTCGTTCCACTCCGAATTTATATCTAATCTACCCGGTGACATATTGGACAACATTAATCATACGTCCTATGGTACAATTTCGTCGGCTCGAACGTACATTTGGCACCTCCGCCAGTGGCGTGTCAACATTAGTGGTCTGGTTTCTGCTTTTCGATATATCAAACAGAATTATCAAGAAGCTGTGATGAGCGAAATAAGCGCTTGAAGGAGTAACGAATGCTCGATCTTGTCAGATTATGGGTGGGTTTCACCGAGGTTGTCAAATCAACAGTCCGTTATTCTCCACCTATAGGGTAACAGTGCGTTATATACAACGAATGAGCTTAAAGTTCCAATCAACAAATTACATATACGTATAGTTCAGTCATAATTTAAAGAAATGTTTGATTTTTGAATTAAATTCATGTTTTAATTACTATTGTTGATTTTTTATTCATGTTTATATTATTTTCTTCAATTGATATGCAATTTTACTGATTTAACATCATTTCCTGTGTTTTTTTTTCCTATAAACCTCTTGCAGATAGCCATTAAGCACCTACTTGATGACAGACTCTACCAAAAAGTTCATAGATATTGCTCGTTTCCAAACATTCATTCATTTACTTGCCGTTCATCAGAACCATTATGGCACCTTACAGTATATTCAGATAAGAGATAGACCGGACATAAACAAGACCACGTGATCATCGAACGCTGTAACATTCGGCAGGGACGTATTAAGAGTCACGCAGTACATATTTTAGATAGTAGATGCTGCTTTGCGTAACTTTGTAGTAAATTAGCACAATTCGATGTGTATACGATTGGTGATGGTTATAAGATCATGTGGGGGTGGGGTAAGAAATATATAATGATGTAAATATACATAAGGGTTTCAAAATTTTCGCTTCGATTTCCAGCTTCGGATGCCGCCTGATGTTTGGTGAAATACAGTCGAATATAATCTCAAAATGGCGTTTAAATTAGCCTAAATTAAAAATAATCGTATATCTCTTAAAATTGCTTTTAGAATATTGATTAGTATATTTTTTGATTTCTAGGTAAATATGTAACCAAATTAAAACGTTCAAAACGTAAAAAAATGTGCATGGTTGAACATTGTCAGAAAGTAGATTCTTGAATAGGTTTTGCCAAAATGGGTTCAAAAATGTCAATAATTAATTAAAAAATACAGTAGCTTTATAATTACTTATAACTTACCGAATTTGATGAACGACATCTTTTATTGGAAAGATGAGCTTGATGAGCTTTCATCATCGGTATTGCCTGAAGCACCAACGTCAATAATGAATGGCTCGACTTGTTCCTCTAAAATATTGTCCAGTTCCCACATTCTCTTTTCAACTTTGTCTTTCACGTGCTTAATACAGTTTTCCCATTTTTGCGCTGTTATTAATTCTAGTGCTTCTTTGAAAATTCCTTTGAGGTCACAAAATTTAAAAGTTGTATTGTGCTTAGCTATATAATTTTTAACCTCTGCCCATATGAGCTCAATGGGATTGAGCTCGCAATGGTATGGAGGGAAACGGAGCACAGTTTTATTTTGACTTGCTGCCATTTCGTCAATGACGTATTTTTGATATTCCTCCTTGTGATCCTTGACAATTCTTAATAATTGTACTTTCAGCATTGCTTCTTCAAAGTTGATATTTTTCGAGCGGAGCCAATTTTGAACATCAACTTTCCTTGAAGCCGTTGTTGGGACCTTCTCCATTCTTCGAGAATGATAAGGCGCATTATCCAACACAATTACTGCGTTTTCCTCTAAGTTCGGTAAAATTTTTGAAAACCACTGTTCAAACGATTCGCCATTCATTTCCTCGTGGTAATCTCCAGTTTTCTTAGACTCAAAGCACCACAGACCGTCAACAACAAATCCATCCTCACTGCCAATATGGCAGATAATGAGCCTTTTCCCTTTACCTGGAAATCGAAGTACTAACTGGTGTAGATTTATTTCAATAAGCGAACCTTTTTCAAATGTTTTCATCACATTCAGCAAAAAAACATTGAGACATAAGTATCAGATTGCTATAATTGGGATTATTTAGTCATATTGAAAGAAAGAATATTGAACGTCGTATGACTACTCAGCGCTTCACAATTCAATTTAAAGTTATAAACCTTTAAAAAATGAATGATCAGGAACCTGAAATACGCGCAAATATTAATATTAACAAATTATAACTTTATAAAGCTTAAAGTATGAATTAAAATGATTAGAAATATTAGGAACGGTACACAATATAAAACTTAGTAACTTTTTTTAAGTTTATAATATTCGACATATTTTAAGATTATATTAAAAGATTATTGAAATATCGAAAACACATAAAAACATGGCTTAAAAAAGTTCTAACAAATGAAAATGACAATAAAACATCCACGCATTTTATCGAAAGTTATAAAAGTTTTGTTACTTGTAATATGTTTTATCTGCCCCCTGGAATTAATGTTTAGAACCTTGTTCCCAAGGTTTGAAAAACATCCGATTGTTGTCTATTACTCGTATTTACCTGCTGGATTTTTTAATCCGGTGGACAGTCCATCTAGAAAGGCCCTCCTGGATGAAGTTACAGAATCATCAACCCATACTTTACTTGTAGTGTGTCCTGCGTTTACCTACGTTTCATCAAGGTAATAAATCTTCCTGTTTTGATTTCTATATTTCCCAATTTTTGTTAAATAATCCCTCCTCCATAGCACAATTTCTTCTCTATCCAGTAGTAAACTATTACGACCCCGTTTTTTCCATTTGAAATTTAAATGCTTCAGTAACGCATGGAAAGTTGATCGTTTGAAATTTGGCAACGTTGTATCTCCATTTACCTCCTGCAGTACTTTATCTATAGTAGGTATTTCATTCCTAAAGAAGAATTCATGCACTTTCCTCCTAATCGCATGCTTATCAGCTTCATCCAATGATTTTACAATACTTTTGCGATGTTTACTGGTCATTGGCTCAGAAAAGGTGTGATTTTTTTTGTATTGTCTTAACACATTAAACACTGATGCGCGACACACCCCAACTTTGTGAGAAACCTTCACAACAATTTCTTTGATGGTTGATGCCTCGTTCTCCTCGCGCTCGATCTTATATATATTCAAAATGACCTCTTTCATTTCTGCACTCAGGTGTCTTTTTTTAGAGCATTTCCTAGGTGGACTACAGGAGTTTACAACTTCATCGGCAGTATCTGTACTACTGGGCATTTTGCGCAAGCAGTTGATAACAATAACAATCAATAACAAGGTATAACAATAACGACAAACTCAACAACTCAATAAGATAACAAACGAAAACGTCCAAAGAAATATCAAATTGCAATGATGCACACGACATACGTAACACGTCTGAACCTGAATGTGACTCTGCCTTGATACGACTGCTCTGCCGCTCGGCATAGGCATTTAATTGCGAATTGACCAATGAGGGTTCCTGTTTTACGTCGAGACGGCGGCGTTAGCGTGAAAATCACCCGAACCTTTTGTTTACATGCGGTCTATCTCTTATCTGAATATACTGTAGATTGATATTCCCACAAAATAATTCAGGTCTTTTGATATCCATACATCCATAAAGTTGAATGTTTTTCGTTGTTCAGGAACTGAACTGATCCACACTATATTCACAGCGATTAAGAAATTCCCAAATATATGCCTTAAAGCTACCAGCAAACCTAAAACCTGCAAAAAAACTACAAATTTGCCATATTTTTCTTTTTTCACGAGTACACATTCTAGGTTATATTTATATTAGACATTATAGGTGGATTCTTTAATTCACCGGTTGATTCCACCACTGATGCTTATGGTTGACACTGTTGACAGCTTTGTATGGTGATGGCAGCAACCGGTTGAATTGAAAGGACAGATGTCTGGTCCACCGGTGGCACCGGTTGCTCAACCGGTGAATTAAAAAATACACCATATTTGAATACAGCTGATTATTGCACTTCAAGACTCATCGAGTGACACATGTGTGGGATCTGTCAACCCTTGGTCCCAGTCACAAAACATATACTCTGAAGAAGGTTTAATTCCATGCTATTCAATGACAACACGGTGACTTGTGTGGTTGTCAGCGGCCATTTTGTGAGGGTGCGACAGGGTTGCCAGATTGGGCATTAATATCCCGTTTCACCCTCCTGGTCCTAGTGGAGTAAGTTCCGCCAACTATTGAAATATACTCTACTATGCTTTATAAGAGTATTCGTGGAATTTTTCCCAAAATCGTTGCACAACACTTGGAAATGCAAATAAAAATTTAAAATTATTCCCATGACGCCGAAAAATAGCTCCGTCGGTACCTAGTTATATCTTGACAGTAAGGATGTTCGATAGGATCCTATATTTAGAAGTATCAATATGTTTCACGAGTATCGTCATCTTTCGATCCGGACTGTGTCAGAAAGAGTGACTGCCACTTGGCTACGACATTACCCTGCCAAATCAGACATATCTTTCATCATTTTCAAAGAAATTGTACAAAATCTTCAAATTTGTGAAATTAGCGAGTTTCACTTCATACGTTGTTATCAGACATGCCCAAATCATCAGTTGCTGCCGTGATTGCAACGGTTAGATGATACCAAAAATATTTTCATAAATAGGAGATCTTTCCCATTCCGAATCGAACAATCCACCAAAGATGCTTATAATCATGATACCTAGTAAATTTACATGAAAAATCCTCTGTATGTAGGTATATAAGAGCTTTCTTATATTCGTTCATTAATTTGATGATTCAACACATCTGCTAAGAAATGATCATAATCAGGATAGTAAACTATGACGAAGGTCCACTGTTTGTAAGAATTTTCAGATACTTCATTTGCAATTTGACGACAGGCCATGACGGTGTTCACATTTTTTCAAATATTCTTCAAGAAGTGTTATCAGTCTAGCTCCAACTATCATAAGATCTATGTATTCCTACTTTAAAGTCAAAACCAGCAAATGTAAAAGATTCATGTCGCACCCTTCATCACGGGACGTGATCGTCGTTAGACTTGGCAACCCTGCGAGTGACAGATAGATAACCTCACCAGTGGAAAAGGCAAACAATAAACATTAATAGTTTTTAAGACAAATACACACTTTTCAACAGGTATGTAACGATAACAGTATATTGAACTTCAATTCGAGAGTGCCATGCATTAACAAACGTCCAAATCGGCTGCCAAATTTAACAGTTAGAAAATCGACCTATTATTTGCCGCATTCCCATTGGCTTTTGGGGATAACTGATTGTTAAATGTAAATTTATAACACAAATCAAAATACATGAAAGTTGACCTGTTTTCTCTGTACAAAAGCGTCATGTTGGAATCAAGAAGTGGTCTTGTTTATAATACAGTCGAATTTTCACGATTTTATTCAATATTTTAATAGAAATCACTGATATTCTGAGGCCTTTGACAGCTTCTGTCAAATTGCATTTCGATAAGGTATTTTTCCATTGGTCCATAATATTTATGTCGGTGAAATCGGCCCTATATACAGGGTGACTTCGAAGTTGAGTCATTTATTTTAACAGTGAATAGATCTGATCAAAAGAAATGTTTTTTTCCTTTAACATTTTTGTGGAAAAATTAAAGTAACAATGTTATAGCCCTTTAGAAGTTTGAGTACCGCCCTGTCTCAGTAATAATATTATGTGCTCGTGTTTGGCAACAACGTATATAATCCGCCTTATCGGTTCATCGCATCGGAAACAAAAAAGCGAAAGAATTTGGAACGATGTTTTTACAATTATTTTATTCAGTTGTATACAGTCAGTGTCAGTCGGTAACGCGTGAGTGAATAGTGGTGTTTGCTGCGTGGCTCAAACGAAATAAAAAATGGCACATGTTTAAGTGGATCGGTTTCCCAATCGAGTGCAACCAACCCCTCGTGCCTTTGTTAATGTAGTACAACGGGCTCGTGAATCAGGTGACTTAAGACCTCACTGGGGAGGGATACTTTATAAAACAAGGTAAACTTTTTTTTATTTTTTTTTTTATTTTTAAACACATATTTTGATTTATCTTCCTTCTACAATCATTATCTGAAAATTAATGACTCAACTTCAAAGTCACCCTGTATATTTGCGACCATCAAAGCCGAAATCTTGAAGACTGAAGTAAGATCAACGCCGTTTTTGTTGCCGCTATACCGTTTGCGCTTCAACTGTGCCATGTATTTTACATTAATCTCTATGTGCGATGCGAAATACATGACCTGATAGACGACGTATCCTCGAACATCGCTAAGTAATCCTTAGCGCATGTCGTGCATCTCCTCTAAGGGCTTATACATCCTCCAGTTATTACTCGAGAGTTGTTTTTCGTCTACCTATTATACCGAAGCGCATCTACCAACACAGCTCAGCCAAGCAAAATGAAGCTTTGGCATCTGGTAGCGCGCCGAAAGTGCTGCGACCTGAAAATGCCATTAACGAAATGCCGTCCTTAATTATGTGCATTACATAGCCGGTTTCTGACACTGCGTTACACAGGGTGTCCCAATATACTAAAAGCAACACCGACTAGGGGTGATGTAATTTTGAGCATACTTTTGGTTTTACGTCTACTGATAAATAGAAAGTGATTAAAATTGTATCTCAAAATTTCAAGTTAAAAGTTTAATCGCTTTCTATTTATCAGTAGACCCAAAACTTGTGCTCAAAGTTACAGCACTCCTAGTCTATGCTATTTAATATATTTAGTTTTGTCGACTGGATTTCATTATGGTCATAATTTATTTGAAATTTGAGTTTGGTCTTTCATTACAAGAGAATCCTGGAAAGTATGTTTTCTTTTTTTTATATATATATAAAGAGAAAATTATCATGCGGAGAAAGGTATATAACAAAAATAGGAAAATAATGGACAAAATCCGCAAAAAGTGGATTCGAGCAGAAAATAGGATAGGTAACCCGAGCGATACGTATTTCTGCTGGTTGGCTTCATCAGGCCCGAAATGAATGCACATATGCAACTACAAAAGTATAGACACATGCCCATACATCCGGATACGGGTGTAACCTGAGGAAACAAAGCCATTTTATACTACAATGTGTAGGTTGGCTCTTGTTGTGGACTTCGCGTGTCTTTTTTTTCCTCTCCATCTTTGTTTCCTCAGGTTACACCCGTATCCGGATGTATGGGCATGTGTCTCTACTTTTGTAGTTGCATATGTGCATTCATTTCGGGCCTGATGAAGCCAACCAGCAGAAATACGTATCGCTCGGGTTACCTATCCTATTTTCTGCTCGAATCCACTTTTTGCGGATTTTGTCCATTATTTTCCTATTTTTGTTATACATATATATATATATATATATATATATATATATATATATATATAACGAAGCAGCCACGCAGGCAGAAGCCTAAATGCCGGAACACCGCGGCTGCTATGATGATCCCAAAGAAATTTTATGAATACGATTTTTGAACTGCCTAAGGTTAATAGAACTGGGAAAAGCTTTTTTCATAACTGTTGTAAAATTATTTTTAATTTCACTGTTTAAAGTGTATCAATTGCTACTTGTATAAATGACTGCTGCTCCCATATCTTCGATTCCACATGATACACCGCCAACACAAATGTCGTCCATTGCAAATGCCACGGGTAGCAGAACTCCATTACATGTATGGCACATAATTCTTCCCATAATTGATTGTTCATTATTATAGCTGCCAACATAAATGTAATGCATAATATAAAGGTGTTTTGTAGGTAAATTGGGTCAGATTATTTGTTCGCTATAGTCCGCCATTTGATGAATGATCGCATGAAAACGCCCTCATTAACTCTGCCTGTTTTCGGAGTATTCAGCAGTATGTACTGTGGAAAAGTTTATGTACAACAACAAATTTTACCCACGCCTTAACATTGTTGAAGCAGCCAAAATTTTGAAATCAACAGTTTATATACTAAGTGACATATAAATCCGAACACCCAGTTTAATTTTTTTAATTTTTTTAATTTTTTATTTTAATAAAATTTTTGTATAACTACTTAATGAAGCATAATAAGTAAATGATAAAAATTTCAAAATGATTGCACTGCTTTAAAGCCCTTTGACCTTTAATAATGTGTGGATGCACCCTGATGTGCTACGCATTCTCCAACGCGCCTAGGCATGCTTCTGATCAGGTGGTCAATGTCCTCCTGTGGTATCTCATTCCAGGCAACCACCAACTCCTCTCGAAGTGCTTCTAGAGTCTGAGGAGGACGTTGCAAATTGAGCAATCTCCTACCCATCATATCCCACACGTGCTCAATTGGGGATAAGTCGGGAGATCTTGGTGGCCATGGTAACAATGTGACATCATTATGTTGAAAGAAGTCTATTGTGACTCTTGCAACATGTGGTCGGGCATTATCTTGTTGGAAAGTTGGATCTGCCAGGGTGTCAAGATAGGGTAAAAGATGGGGTTCTAGAACTTCGTGGATATAACGCTGGGCGTTCATGTTACCTCTGATGAAGATTAAAGGTAACCTGGAACCATAAGCTATAGCACCCCAAACCATAACTCCAACAGTGTGATGAACATGTCTTTCAAGAAAAAACTGTGGATTCCTCCTTTCACCACGTCGCCTTCTAACCCTGGCACGACCATCGTGCATGCCTAAACAAAATCGAGACTCGTCACTAAAGACAATACTGTTCCATTCCTGATCCCAGAGTGACCGTTGTCTGCACCACTCAAGGCGATTAAGTCGGTGTTCTCGTGTTAAAGGGAGGACCCAGTGTGGCCGGTATGAAAACAAGCCAAAACTTCTCATTCGTCGGTAAACACTTCGCATGCCAATAGGTCTTCCGTGTTCTGCAAACCATTCAATTGCAATGGACCTGGTAGTGGAGAAACGGTCCCTTAAGTCCAATAATCTTAGGCGGCGATCTTCACGGTCTGTTGTTCTACGGCGGCGTCCAGTGCCCTTTGCTCTTTGCGTACGGCCTTCTCGAAGCCATGCCTGACAACACCTAACCACAGTGTCTACACTTCTTTGCACTCTAACTGCAATTGCCCGACAAGAAAGTCCAGCTTCCCGAAGTCGCACTATACGGCCCCTATCAAACTCACTAAGTTGACGAAATCGTACAGGTCTCTGTACTCTAAGCATCGTAATCGATCGTAAAGGATGTCAAGAACCGAAATCCGCCAACGTTGCTTCTTTACTGCGGCTGAAATATTCATTTTTAGAGCGTTAGTGAATTAAAAAAAAGCATTATAGAAACCGGAATGTCTAACTGATAAGGCTGAACATTTTTTCACTTGTTATTTACAGTAAGATAAATACATTCACCAACTTTTATTAAAATAAAACCATTTAAACTGGGGTGTTCGGATTTATATGTCACTTAGTATATATTTTCAGTTATTGCCCTTTCATTTGGCGAGTTTGAGCGGTACACACCGAATAAATGTCCAAGATGATACAGCATCCGATGTCAAACTGCTTCCAGAGTCAACGTCGCTATGAACACATTTTTAGCAAAAAAATCGACGACTTCCACTTCCTATTCTCATCCCTCGCGGCATAACGTAAAATTCAGCGAACTACTTTCGAGTAAATAAACTTAAAAATTCCTCCGGCAGCGTACAGCGGCAAGGACGCTTCTTCGTTATAGACAAATTTTTCCGTAGCTGTGCCCTTATTTTCTTAGGGAATTTTCCTGGAAACTTTTGCTATGCGCGTCTCTCGGTTATCCCGGCTTATTCAAAATTCGACGATAACGGTGATAAGAACAGCGGTGCCGGAAGGAAACGCAATGGATTTCCCGGATGGAAATTGCAGGTGCTTTTTGTTACGGTCGCGTTTTACAGAAGAGTTGTAATTTGCGGGTGTCTTTCTTCAAATCGACATGTCTAACGGATATGAAGACAGGCTGTTTAGAAGAAGAGGATCAACTAAAGGGTTTGCACGTTGGTTATTTTTTAAGTTGGTATTATTTTGACAGTTGGTAACGCTTCCATGCTCAACATATTGACAGATATACTGTGTCAAACTTCGAACAACAAAATTTCAGTTGCTGCTGTCACCTTTTTAGGTAATACATATATTTTCTATTCTCAATTTATACCAGTTAGAATCAGGCACACGTTTAATCAAAGAACGTAGCTTCAAGTCAAAACGAACTCTCACCGTCGCTCAAATGTAATCCACCCTTTTACGAACGAAAATTAACGTTCCCGAAGCTCTGCATGTACAGTAATGGGAACACGTGTACCTGTAAAAGGCCCAGGCCAATGCATAATATTATCTAGCAGCAAAAAACTTAATGGATTATGCAGCGGCCCCGCAGTTTCAGCTAAAATCGCGGCCAATAAATTTATCGAAGGAAAAACATGCCTGAGCATATCGGAAGCTGAGGTAAAAACACATCGTGTACGAGGGTTGTCTCAAAAATAGCGTATCCACGGGCGCAACGAATTTTTTATTTGGGAAAACGAATTTACATATGTTATTAGTCATGCTTATGTAAATCTCATCTTCCTCGATTTTGATTTTAATTTATTGTATACAGGGTGTCCCAGAAGTCGACGTCAAGCCGAAACCGGGTGATATGCAAAGTCATAACAGCTATCAAAAAAATATTTAAAAAAATTTTATGTATGTGTTTTGAAAATTATAGGTCTTTGAAAAAAATATAGAAATTTCACACCCTACGGCAGTCTATCAACTCCTGTTACTACAAATATCAACATTTTTTGGATTTTATGTTTACAATGTAATGATGAATAATGCATCTTCAAACTGGTGTCTCAACCTTACTGCCAACTTTCCTCGTTCAGGAAAAATTGCCACTTATTTCCCAACCAAGTATTCCAAAGTAAAACTTTGCTCAACTTTAACTGGCTGTACTGAAAAAAATGTACTACGAGAGTTTGGCAAGTAACCTTAAAAGTTGGCGCATTTAATAACAATTCCAAAATGATATAAGACTTAGAAGATTACTCGTTAACTTATGCACAACTTTTATTTGAAGAAAAACTGATGAAAATTTTTCAAAATTTCCTAATTAAACAGCGATTATGAAAACGCACAAGGACCCTTAAGGATAACTGTTTGCACAACAGTGGGCGTCAAAATGCTGCTGATGATGATTTACCTTTACAGCAAATGCTCAAACTGTTTTCCTTCAGCCGCAATACATGCTCGACATCTTCTTAAAAAAGATCGGGTTATTAAACGAGCGAATCCACGGTTATTAACAAACTCAGCTGCTTCCAATAGTCTTTGCCGTAGCTCAGATACATTTTGAATCGGCTTGAAATACACTTTTTCTTTTACAGTTCCCCAGTAAAAAAAATCTAACGGATTCAAATCTGGTGACCGGGCTGGCCACGGTATTGTACCAGACCGCCCTATCCATCTGCCTGGAAAGTTTTGATCGAGATACTCTCTCACTGAGAATGCATAGTGCGCTGGGCAGTCATCATGCTGAAATCACATGTCCCTGTAAATACTCAGTGGCACGTCCACCAATAAATTTTGTACATGATTTTTAAAAAAATCCAAATAAACTTCAGCAGTCAAAGTCTCTGGGAACTCAAACGGACCGATTATTTTACCATTTAAAATTCCTGTCCAATGGTTTATCTTGAAGCGATATTGAGATTTATCTTCTCTCATCAAATGTGGGTTTGCTACGTGCCACTCGTGTAAGTTATGCAGGTTCATGTACCCATCTTTCTTAAATGTGGTATCATCTGACCATAAAATTTTTTCAAAGAACCGTGGATCTTCCCTGTGTCTTTTTAACATTGTGCGACAAAAAGCAACTCGGGGCACATAATCCCGGGGCAGAAGAGCTTGAACACGCTGTACGTGGTATGGATGGAGCACGTTTTTTTGCAAGATTCTATGGGCTGTACTTTTGGGCACACCTGTTTTTAGTTCTATTGCACGCACTGAAGTACTCGAGTCTTCATCGACAGCTCCTAGCACCACGTCTTCGTAAGGAAGGAAAGATCTTCCCTCACCGTGTGATTGGTTTGGTAGTTGGCCTTCTGGGAACAGTAAGCGGTGCACATTTGTGAACACTCGATGATCTGGATGACGAGCTGCATTCGGGTACCTCTCACAGTAAAGTCTCGCTGCAGCACTAGCGTTGCATCTGCATTGCCCATAAATGAGGTGCATGTTAGCTTATTCTTGTAAAGTGTACAAGTACATAGCGGCACTGCATAATCACACTATCAAAGATAGTCTAAGGAAAGCAAATGTTGTTTTGAAGAGCAATTAAACAGTCCAAATCCAAATCACAAGCGATCAACAGTCCAGTTCACGAATCCAAAATTAGTAACAGTACGAAATCAACAAGCACGAACATGTAAAGATGCGCAGTAAACGAAGGAGTACTGATCGGTATCAAAGTGTGCAATAGCAAGTAAGTGATGTGCTTCATCCATACCACATACAGCGTGTTCAACCTCTCCTGCCCCGGGATTATGAGCCCCGAGTTACTTTTTGTCGCACAATGTTAGAAAGACACAGGAAAGATCCACAGTTCTTTGAAAAAATGTTATGGTCGGATGAGACCACATTTAAGAAAGATGGGTACATGAACCTGCATAACTTACACGAGTGGCACGTAGCAAACCCACATTTGATGAGAGAAGATAAATCTCAACATCGCTTCAAGATAAACCATTGGACAGGAATTTTAAATGGTAAAATAATCGGTCCGTTTGAGTTCCCAGAAACTTTGACTGCTGAGGTTTATTTAGGTTTTTTGCAAAATCATTTAGAAAATTTATTGGAAGACGTGCCACTGAGTATTTACAGGGACATGTGGTTTCAGCATGATGGCTGCCCAGCGCACTATGCACTCTCAGTGAGAGAGTATCTCGATCAAAACTTTCCAGGCCTGGTACAATACCGTGGCCAGCCCGATTTGAATCCATTAGATTTTTTTACTGGGGAACTGTAAAAGAAAAAGTGTATTTCAAGCCGATTCAAAATGTAGCTGAGCTACGGCAAAGACTATTGGAAGCAGCTGAGTTTGTTAATAACCGTGGATTCGCTCGTTTAATAACCCGATCTTTTTTAAGAAGATGTCGAGCGTATATTGCCGCTGAAGTAAAACAGTTTGAGCATTTGCTGTAAAGGTAAATCATCATCAGCAGCATTTTGATGCCAACTGTTGTGCAAACAGTAGTTATCCTTAAGGGTCCTTGTGCGTTTTCATAATCGCTGTTTAATTAGGAAATTTTGAAAAATTTTCATCAGTTTTTTTTCAAATAAAAATTGTGCATAAGTTAACGAGTAATCTTCTAAGTGTTATACCATTTTGGAATCGTTATTAAATGCGCCAACTTTTAAGGTTACTTGCCAAATTCTCGTAGTACATTTTTTCCTGTACAGCCAGTTAAAGTTGAGCAAAGTTTTACTTTGGAATTCTTGGTTGGGAAATAAGTGGCAATTTTTCCTGAACGAGAAAAGTTGGCAGTAAGGTTGAGACACCAGTTTGAAGATGCATTATTCATCATTACATTGTAAAAATAAAATCCAAAAAAAGTTAATATTTGTAGTAACAGGAGTGGACAGACTGCCGTAGGGTGTGAAATTTCTATATCTTTTTCAAAGACCTATAATTTTCAAAACACAAACATAAAATTTTTTTAAATATTTTTCTTATAGCTGTTATGACTTTGCCTATCACCCGGTTTCGGATGGCGTCGACTTCTGGGACACCCTGTATGGGTTCTTTATTTTGTATTATTTGTTTTACTCTTTGAAACCGGTTATTTTACAACTTTGTAGTTTTCTATTTTCTGTCATCAATGGATTGTCTGCAGATCTTATAAACATTCTGATTCTTTATGGACTTGAAATGCGAGAAATAATACTTACTTATGTTCAAGAAAGAGTCAATTAACTTCCAGCAAACACCGTTAATTGTAAGCATAAAATTCACAGGATAACTTTCAGCTATTACATTAACAATAATAAGACAATGTTGAGATAAGTTTGTTTCTCTCAAAAGCGATTCATTCATGGCCGCTTTTTTCAGCGTATGTCGAGCTCTCGAGGTCATTACAAAGTTACCCAAAGATTCGGCATAGTTTTTAGGAACTCGCGTTGCTACGTAGTTTTGTATATGCTGAGGAAAAAAAAGAAAAATATCAAATGGTGAAACGGAATCGTTATTCCACCCAAAAAATCATCTACGTATTCGCGTTGGAAATAAGAGACGCGCTTTTAGCTTATTTCGTATGTATTATATGAGCGAGAGGAAAAAAGTATAGATATGGTGACATTACATCGAGGGTGGGGTTTTATGTAGATTCAATATGGCTTCATTAATTTCTGTACGAGGTATACGCCGGCATTTCTTAGAATGCCAGATACGATGAAGGGGAGCGGCAACGAGGAGAAAGTACCTAAGGCAGACATGTTATTTGAGTGTGAACCATTAGGATTTTTCCCATACTAAAGTCTATTTATCCAAGAAAGACATTAAATCAAAACAGTAAAAAGCACGTGTTCAGCGCGTGGTCAAAACGTTGATATAATGTAACTGTTATTGGACAAAATCAGTTGAGCTCATATAAAGGACAAATACCAAACCAGGACGGTGGGGTAGGAGATAATTCTGCGGTGCATGCAGCCTCACCAGTCCTGTAACGTACTCGGAGCTCTGGAGTCCGATCATGTGACGTATGCGTGAAGGCGTTTGAATTTAGCGTGTACCATCAACCGCCTTCACTACTTAAATGCAGCAGGTTTGGTGTTTTCCTTCAATATCCTAACAATTATTGTGACTCTAGAAAGTCGCGAGTATTCCTTGAGCGAGTTAGAAACGGCTATTCGCAGAGGGATTTCGCTATGTTATGTATATGACAACCAGACATATCTTAAGCATGTAGATACAGCACAAAGGTCCTAAAATATACTAAGTGACATTTAAAATGGATCACCCAGAATTATCTATTGAATTTTGATAAAAACTTGTTTAATTAATAGTCAGAGATTTTTCTGTGTTGATTCAATTTGTCTTATTGTTGTTTCGTTGCATTATCATACATACAGGGTGTCCCAGAAGTCGACGTGAAGCCGAAACCGGGTGATAGGCAAAGTCTTAACAGCTATCAGAAAAATATTTAAAAAAATTGTATGTATGTGTTTTGAAAATTATAGGTCTTTGAAAAAGATATAGAAATTTCACACCCTACGGCAGTATGTCAACTCCTGTTACTACAAATATTAACTTTTTTTGGATTTTATTTTTACAATGTAATGATGAATAATGCATCTTCTAACTGGTGTCTCAACCTTACTGCCAACTTTTCTCGTTCAGGAAAAATTGCCACTTATTTCCCAACCAAGTATTCCAAAGTAAAACTTTGCTCAACTTTAACTGGCTGTACTGGAAAAAATGTACTACGAGAGTTTGGCAAGTAACCTTAAAAGTTGGCGCGTTTAATAACGATTCCAAAATGATATAACACTTAAAAGATTACTCGTTAACTTATGCACAATTTTTATTTGAAGAAAAACTGATGAAAATTTTTCAAAATTTCCTAATTAAACAGCGATTATGAAAACGCACAAGGACCCTTAAGGATAACTGTTTGCACAACAGTGGGCGTCAAAATGCTCCTGATGATGATTTACCTTTACATCAAATGCTCAAACTGTTTTCCTTCAGCCGCAATACACGCTCGACATCTTAAAAAAGAATCCACGGTTATTAACAAACTCAGCTGCTTCCAATAGTCTTTGCCGTAGCTCAGCTACATTTTGAATCAGCTTGAAATATACTTTTTCTTTTACAGTTCCCCAGTAAAAAAATCTAAAGGATTCAAATCAGGTGATCGGGCTGGCCACGGTATTGTACCAGACCGCCTTATCCATCTGCCTGGAAAGTTTTGATCGAGATACTCTCTCACTGAGAGTGCATAGTGCACTGGGCAGCCATCATGCTGAAACCACATGTCCCTGTAAATACTCAGTGGCACGTCCACCAATAAATTTTGTACATGATTTTTCAAAAATCCAAATAAACTTCAGCAGTCAAAGTCTCTGGGAACTCAAACGGACCGATTATTTTACCATTTAAAATTCCTGTCCAATGGTTTATCTTGAAGCGATATTGACATTTATCTTCTCTCATCAAATGTGGGTTTGCTACGTGCCACTCGTGTAAGTTATGCAGGTTCATGTACCTATCTTTCTTAAATGTGGTCTCATCCGACCATAAAATTTTTTCAAAGAACTGTGGATCTTTCCTGTGTCTTTCTAACATTGTGCGACAAAAAGCAACTCGGGGCTCATAATCCCGGGGCAGGAGAGGTTGAACCCGCTGTATGTGGTATGGATGAAGCACATCACTTACTTGCTATTGCACACTTTGATACCGATCAGTACTCCTTCGTTTACTGCGCATCTTGACATGTTCGTGCTTGTTGATTTCGTACTGTTACTAATTTTGGATTCGTGAACTGGACTGTTGATCGCTTGTGATTTGGATGTGGACTGTTTAATTGCTCTTCAAAACAACATTTGCTTTCCTTAGACTATCTTTGATAGTGTGATTGTGCAGTGCCGCTATGTCCGTGTACACCGTACAAGAATATGCTAACATGCACCTCATTTATGGGGAATGCAGATGCAACGCTAGTGCTGCAGCGAGACTTTACTGTGAGAGGTACCCGAATGCAGCTCGTCATCCAGATCATCGAGTGTTCACAAATGTGCACCGCTTACTGTTCTCAGAGGGCCAACTACCAAACCAATCACACGGTGAGGGAAGATCTTTCATTCCTTACGAAGACGTGATGCTAGGAGCTGTCGAAGAAGACCCGAGTACTTCAGTGCGTGCAATAGAACTAAAAACAGGTGTGCCCAAAAGTACAGCCCATAGAATCTTGCAAAAAAACGTGCTCCATCCATACCACGTACAGCGTGTTCAAGCTCTTCTGCCCCGGGATTATGAGCCCCGAGTTGCTTTTTGTCGCACAATGTTAGAAAGATACGGGGAAGATCCACGGTTCTTTGAAAAAATTTTATGGTCAGATGAGACCACATTTAAGAAAGATGGGTACATGAACCTGCATAACTTACACGAGTGGCACGTAGCAAACCCACATTTGATGAGAGAAGATAAATCTCAATATCGCTTCAAGGTAAACCATTGAACAGGAATTCTAAATGGTAAAATAATCGGTCCGTTTGAGTTCCCAGAGACTTTGACTGCTGAGGTTTATTTACGTTTTTTGCAAAATCATTTAGAAAATTTATTGGAGGACGTGTCACTGAGTATATACAGGGACATGTGGTTTCAGCATGATGGCTGCCCAGCGCACTATGCACTCTCAGTGAGAGAGTATCTCGATCAAAACTTTCCAGGCAGATGGATAGGGCGGTCTGGTACAATACTGTGGCCAGCCCGGTCACCAGATTTGAATCCGTTAGATTTTTTTACTGGGGAACTGTAAAAGAAGTGTATGTCAAGCCGATTCAAAATGTGGCTGAGCTACGGCAAAGACTATTGGAAGCAGCTGAGTTTGTTAATAACCGTGGATTCGCTCGTTTAATAACCCGATCTTTTTTAAGAAGATGTCGAGCGTGTATTGCGGCTGAAGGAAAACAGTTTGAGGATTTGCTGTAAAGGTAAATCATCATCAGCAACATTTTGACGCCCACTGTTGTGCAAATAGTTATCCTTAAGGGGCCTTGTGCGTTTTCATAATCGCTGTTTACTTAGGAAATTTTGAAAAATTTTCATCAGTTTTTCTTCAAATAAAAATTGTGCATAAAATTTTTTCAAAGAACCGTGGATCTTCCCTGTGTCTTTTTAACATTGTGCGACAAAAAGCAACTCGGGGCACATAATCCCGGGGCAGAAGAGCTTGAACACGCTGTACGTGGTATGGATGGAGCACGTTTTTTTGCAAGATTCTATGGGCTGTACTTTTGGGCACACCTGTTTTTAGTTCTATTGCACGCACTGAAGTACTCGAGTCTTCATCGACAGCTCCTAGCACCACGTCTTCGTAAGGAAGGAAAGATCTTCCCTCACCGTGTGATTGGTTTGGTAGTTGGCCTTCTGGGAACAGTAAGCGGTGCACATTTGTGAACACTCGATGATCTGGATGACGAGCTGCATTCGGGTACCTCTCACAGTAAAGTCTCGCTGCAGCACTAGCGTTGCATCTGCATTGCCCATAAATGAGGTGCATGTTAGCTTATTCTTGTAAAGTGTACAAGTACATAGCGGCACTGCATAATCACACTATCAAAGATAGTCTAAGGAAAGCAAATGTTGTTTTGAAGAGCAATTAAACAGTCCAAATCCAAATCACAAGCGATCAACAGTCCAGTTCACGAATCCAAAATTAGTAACAGTACGAAATCAACAAGCACGAACATGTAAAGATGCGCAGTAAACGAAGGAGTACTGATCGGTATCAAAGTGTGCAATAGCAAGTAAGTGATGTGCTTCATCCATACCACATACAGCGTGTTCAACCTCTCCTGCCCCGGGATTATGAGCCCCGAGTTACTTTTTGTCGCACAATGTTAGAAAGACACAGGAAAGATCCACAGTTCTTTGAAAAAATGTTATGGTCGGATGAGACCACATTTAAGAAAGATGGGTACATGAACCTGCATAACTTACACGAGTGGCACGTAGCAAACCCACATTTGATGAGAGAAGATAAATCTCAACATCGCTTCAAGATAAACCATTGGACAGGAATTTTAAATGGTAAAATAATCGGTCCGTTTGAGTTCCCAGAAACTTTGACTGCTGAGGTTTATTTAGGTTTTTTGCAAAATCATTTAGAAAATTTATTGGAAGACGTGCCACTGAGTATTTACAGGGACATGTGGTTTCAGCATGATGGCTGCCCAGCGCACTATGCACTCTCAGTGAGAGAGTATCTCGATCAAAACTTTCCAGGCCTGGTACAATACCGTGGCCAGCCCGATTTGAATCCATTAGATTTTTTTACTGGGGAACTGTAAAAGAAAAAGTGTATTTCAAGCCGATTCAAAATGTAGCTGAGCTACGGCAAAGACTATTGGAAGCAGCTGAGTTTGTTAATAACCGTGGATTCGCTCGTTTAATAACCCGATCTTTTTTAAGAAGATGTCGAGCGTATATTGCCGCTGAAGTAAAACAGTTTGAGCATTTGCTGTAAAGGTAAATCATCATCAGCAGCATTTTGATGCCAACTGTTGTGCAAACAGTAGTTATCCTTAAGGGTCCTTGTGCGTTTTCATAATCGCTGTTTAATTAGGAAATTTTGAAAAATTTTCATCAGTTTTTTTTCAAATAAAAATTGTGCATAAGTTAACGAGTAATCTTCTAAGTGTTATACCATTTTGGAATCGTTATTAAATGCGCCAACTTTTAAGGTTACTTGCCAAATTCTCGTAGTACATTTTTTCCTGTACAGCCAGTTAAAGTTGAGCAAAGTTTTACTTTGGAATTCTTGGTTGGGAAATAAGTGGCAATTTTTCCTGAACGAGAAAAGTTGGCAGTAAGGTTGAGACACCAGTTTGAAGATGCATTATTCATCATTACATTGTAAAAATAAAATCCAAAAAAAGTTAATATTTGTAGTAACAGGAGTGGACAGACTGCCGTAGGGTGTGAAATTTCTATATCTTTTTCAAAGACCTATAATTTTCAAAACACAAACATAAAATTTTTTTAAATATTTTTCTTATAGCTGTTATGACTTTGCCTATCACCCGGTTTCGGATGGCGTCGACTTCTGGGACACCCTGTATGGGTTCTTTATTTTGTATTATTTGTTTTACTCTTTGAAACCGGTTATTTTACAACTTTGTAGTTTTCTATTTTCTGTCATCAATGGATTGTCTGCAGATCTTATAAACATTCTGATTCTTTATGGACTTGAAATGCGAGAAATAATACTTACTTATGTTCAAGAAAGAGTCAATTAACTTCCAGCAAACACCGTTAATTGTAAGCATAAAATTCACAGGATAACTTTCAGCTATTACATTAACAATAATAAGACAATGTTGAGATAAGTTTGTTTCTCTCAAAAGCGATTCATTCATGGCCGCTTTTTTCAGCGTATGTCGAGCTCTCGAGGTCATTACAAAGTTACCCAAAGATTCGGCATAGTTTTTAGGAACTCGCGTTGCTACGTAGTTTTGTATATGCTGAGGAAAAAAAAGAAAAATATCAAATGGTGAAACGGAATCGTTATTCCACCCAAAAAATCATCTACGTATTCGCGTTGGAAATAAGAGACGCGCTTTTAGCTTATTTCGTATGTATTATATGAGCGAGAGGAAAAAAGTATAGATATGGTGACATTACATCGAGGGTGGGGTTTTATGTAGATTCAATATGGCTTCATTAATTTCTGTACGAGGTATACGCCGGCATTTCTTAGAATGCCAGATACGATGAAGGGGAGCGGCAACGAGGAGAAAGTACCTAAGGCAGACATGTTATTTGAGTGTGAACCATTAGGATTTTTCCCATACTAAAGTCTATTTATCCAAGAAAGACATTAAATCAAAACAGTAAAAAGCACGTGTTCAGCGCGTGGTCAAAACGTTGATATAATGTAACTGTTATTGGACAAAATCAGTTGAGCTCATATAAAGGACAAATACCAAACCAGGACGGTGGGGTAGGAGATAATTCTGCGGTGCATGCAGCCTCACCAGTCCTGTAACGTACTCGGAGCTCTGGAGTCCGATCATGTGACGTATGCGTGAAGGCGTTTGAATTTAGCGTGTACCATCAACCGCCTTCACTACTTAAATGCAGCAGGTTTGGTGTTTTCCTTCAATATCCTAACAATTATTGTGACTCTAGAAAGTCGCGAGTATTCCTTGAGCGAGTTAGAAACGGCTATTCGCAGAGGGATTTCGCTATGTTATGTATATGACAACCAGACATATCTTAAGCATGTAGATACAGCACAAAGGTCCTAAAATATACTAAGTGACATTTAAAATGGATCACCCAGAATTATCTATTGAATTTTGATAAAAACTTGTTTAATTAATAGTCAGAGATTTTTCTGTGTTGATTCAATTTGTCTTATTGTTGTTTCGTTGCATTATCATACATACAGGGTGTCCCAGAAGTCGACGTGAAGCCGAAACCGGGTGATAGGCAAAGTCTTAACAGCTATCAGAAAAATATTTAAAAAAATTGTATGTATGTGTTTTGAAAATTATAGGTCTTTGAAAAAGATATAGAAATTTCACACCCTACGGCAGTATGTCAACTCCTGTTACTACAAATATTAACTTTTTTTGGATTTTATTTTTACAATGTAATGATGAATAATGCATCTTCTAACTGGTGTCTCAACCTTACTGCCAACTTTTCTCGTTCAGGAAAAATTGCCACTTATTTCCCAACCAAGTATTCCAAAGTAAAACTTTGCTCAACTTTAACTGGCTGTACTGGAAAAAATGTACTACGAGAGTTTGGCAAGTAACCTTAAAAGTTGGCGCGTTTAATAACGATTCCAAAATGATATAACACTTAAAAGATTACTCGTTAACTTATGCACAATTTTTATTTGAAGAAAAACTGATGAAAATTTTTCAAAATTTCCTAATTAAACAGCGATTATGAAAACGCACAAGGACCCTTAAGGATAACTGTTTGCACAACAGTGGGCGTCAAAATGCTCCTGATGATGATTTACCTTTACATCAAATGCTCAAACTGTTTTCCTTCAGCCGCAATACACGCTCGACATCTTAAAAAAGAATCCACGGTTATTAACAAACTCAGCTGCTTCCAATAGTCTTTGCCGTAGCTCAGCTACATTTTGAATCAGCTTGAAATATACTTTTTCTTTTACAGTTCCCCAGTAAAAAAATCTAAAGGATTCAAATCAGGTGATCGGGCTGGCCACGGTATTGTACCAGACCGCCTTATCCATCTGCCTGGAAAGTTTTGATCGAGATACTCTCTCACTGAGAGTGCATAGTGCACTGGGCAGCCATCATGCTGAAACCACATGTCCCTGTAAATACTCAGTGGCACGTCCACCAATAAATTTTGTACATGATTTTTCAAAAAATCCAAATAAACTTCAGCAGTCAAAGTCTCTGGGAACTCAAACGGACCGATTATTTTACCATTTAAAATTCCTGTCCAATGGTTTATCTTGAAGCGATATTGACATTTATCTTCTCTCATCAAATGTGGGTTTGCTACGTGCCACTCGTGTAAGTTATGCAGGTTCATGTACCTATCTTTCTTAAATGTGGTCTCATCCGACCATAAAATTTTTTCAAAGAACTGTGGATCTTTCCTGTGTCTTTCTAACATTGTGCGACAAAAAGCAACTCGGGGCTCATAATCCCGGGGCAGGAGAGGTTGAACCCGCTGTATGTGGTATGGATGAAGCACATCACTTACTTGCTATTGCACACTTTGATACCGATCAGTACTCCTTCGTTTACTGCGCATCTTGACATGTTCGTGCTTGTTGATTTCGTACTGTTACTAATTTTGGATTCGTGAACTGGACTGTTGATCGCTTGTGATTTGGATGTGGACTGTTTAATTGCTCTTCAAAACAACATTTGCTTTCCTTAGACTATCTTTGATAGTGTGATTGTGCAGTGCCGCTATGTCCGTGTACACCGTACAAGAATATGCTAACATGCACCTCATTTATGGGGAATGCAGATGCAACGCTAGTGCTGCAGCGAGACTTTACTGTGAGAGGTACCCGAATGCAGCTCGTCATCCAGATCATCGAGTGTTCACAAATGTGCACCGCTTACTGTTCTCAGAGGGCCAACTACCAAACCAATCACACGGTGAGGGAAGATCTTTCATTCCTTACGAAGACGTGATGCTAGGAGCTGTCGAAGAAGACCCGAGTACTTCAGTGCGTGCAATAGAACTAAAAACAGGTGTGCCCAAAAGTACAGCCCATAGAATCTTGCAAAAAAACGTGCTCCATCCATACCACGTACAGCGTGTTCAAGCTCTTCTGCCCCGGGATTATGAGCCCCGAGTTGCTTTTTGTCGCACAATGTTAGAAAGATACGGGGAAGATCCACGGTTCTTTGAAAAAATTTTATGGTCAGATGAGACCACATTTAAGAAAGATGGGTACATGAACCTGCATAACTTACACGAGTGGCACGTAGCAAACCCACATTTGATGAGAGAAGATAAATCTCAATATCGCTTCAAGGTAAACCATTGAACAGGAATTCTAAATGGTAAAATAATCGGTCCGTTTGAGTTCCCAGAGACTTTGACTGCTGAGGTTTATTTACGTTTTTTGCAAAATCATTTAGAAAATTTATTGGAGGACGTGTCACTGAGTATATACAGGGACATGTGGTTTCAGCATGATGGCTGCCCAGCGCACTATGCACTCTCAGTGAGAGAGTATCTCGATCAAAACTTTCCAGGCAGATGGATAGGGCGGTCTGGTACAATACTGTGGCCAGCCCGGTCACCAGATTTGAATCCGTTAGATTTTTTTTACTGGGGAACTGTAAAAGAAGTGTATGTCAAGCCGATTCAAAATGTGGCTGAGCTACGGCAAAGACTATTGGAAGCAGCTGAGTTTGTTAATAACCGTGGATTCGCTCGTTTAATAACCCGATCTTTTTTAAGAAGATGTCGAGCGTGTATTGCGGCTGAAGGAAAACAGTTTGAGGATTTGCTGTAAAGGTAAATCATCATCAGCAACATTTTGACGCCCACTGTTGTGCAAATAGTTATCCTTAAGGGGCCTTGTGCGTTTTCATAATCGCTGTTTACTTAGGAAATTTTGAAAAATTTTCATCAGTTTTTCTTCAAATAAAAATTGTGCATAAGTTAATGAGTAGTCTTCTAAGTGTTTACCATTTTGGAATCCTTAATAAATGCGCCAACTTTTAAGGTTACTTGCCAAACTCTCTTAGTACATTTTTTTCCAGTACAGCCAGTTAAAGTTGAGCAAAGTTTTACTTTGGAATACTTGGTTGGGAAATAAGTGGCAATTTTTCCTGAACGAAAAAAGTTGGCAGTAAGGTTGAGACACCAGTTTGAAGATGCATTATTCATCATTACATTGTAAAAATAAAATCCAAAATAGTTAATATTTGTAGTAACAGGAGTTGACAGACTGCCGTAGGGTGTGAAATTTCCATATTTTTTCAAAGACCTATAATTTTCAAAACACATACATAAATTTTTTTTAAATATTTTTCTGACAGCTGTTATGCCTATCACCCGGTTTCGGCTTGACATCGACTTCTGGGACACCCTGTATATTCATTGTGTACTAACTAAAATTTAATACTTATTGCATCATAGGTAGTTTGCAGCATTCCTGGAGGCAAGAGTAAAGTGAGAAAGACCCCTCAGACGAAGACCCCACCCTACTAGTATTTCTAACCAAATTATCGTCTATGCAGGGCATTAAAAAGCTAAGATAGAACAAGGCCGCCTTTTATATATTTGATCTTAAGCTGTATCTTTCCTATACATATGATACACAAAAGTAGCAAAACTAAATAATTCATGAGACATACAGTTAAGTTACTTGGCGGGAATTTAAGGAAATTGAAACACGTCGCTCTGCAGTTGAACAATCTATTCGGCCATTTCACCCGCTGCATCGTTCTATCGTTCTATCAGAGAAATAAAAGTCGGCGAGGGAAGCCGGCATTGCAGCAGTCGCATTGTCGAATCTTATCTAACAGCGTGTAGCAATTCCGTACAAAGTTTTCAATTTTTAACGGGCCGCTTGCCCGCCATTTTAAATTACCCGCCAATAAACGGCGAAATATCTCAAAACTTATCGCACTTCACTGGAAAACTTCAAACTTGCTCCGTGTAGCAGAATTTAACACACGATTGCTTTTAGTCGCGAGTTCCCAATAATGTTTGCCGTTTTGTTGCCAAAAAGAATTATCATTATCTACTTTGCACTGCGGTTTCCAATTTTGGTTATAGCGCAGGCAAAGTAGGACGTCAGCTCCGACTATATCGAACTGCCGAAGATCAGTAGAACTCTTCCTGTAGATTGTTGCACGATCTCGATACCCCAGCAACAAAGAAGCGGTAATTTTCAGACAAAACATGTTGCTCTCATCTGTCTAGCCTTGAAAAAACAATTGAAACAAACACGCATATAGGTATGATAATGCAATGAAACAACAATAAGACAAATTGAATCAACACAGAAAAATATCTGACTATTAATTAAACAAGTTTTTATCAGAATTCAATAAATAATTCTGGGTGTTTCATTTTAAATGTCACTTAGTATATTTTAGGAGCTTTGTACTCTATCTATATGCTTAAGATAAGTTTGGTTGTCATATATACTAAGTGACATATAAATCCGAACACCCAGTTTAAACGGTTTTATTTTAATAAAATTTTGTATAAGTACTTATTGAAGCATAATAAGTAAAATTTCAAAATGATTGCACTGCTTTAAAGTCCTTTGACCTTTAATAACGTGTGGATGCACCCTGATGTACTACGCATTCTCCAACGCGCCTAGGCATGCTTCTGATCAGGTGGTCAATGTGCTCCTGTGGTATCTCATTCCAGGCAACCACCAACTCCTCTCGAAGTGCTTCTAGAGTCTGAGGAGGACGTTGCAAATTGAGCAATCTCCTACCCATCATATCCCACACGTGCTCAATTGGGGATAAGTCGGGAGATATTGGTGGCCATGGTAACAATGTGACATCATTATGTTGAAAGAAGTCTATTGTGACTCTTGCAACATGTGGTCGGGCATTATCTTGTTGGAAAGTTGGATCTGCCAGGGTGTCAAGATAGGGTAAAAGATGGGGTTCTAGAACTTCGTGGATATAACGCTGCGCGTTCATGTTACCTCTGATGAAGATTGAAGGTGACCTGGAACCATAAGCTATAGCACCCCAAACCATAACTCCAACAGTGTGATGAACATGTCTTTCAACAAAAAACTGTGGATTCCTCCTTTCACCACGTCGCCTTCTAACCCTGGCACGACCATCGTGCATGCCTAAACAAAATCGAGACTCGTCACTAAAGACAATACTGTTCCATTCCTGATCCCAGAGTGACCGTTGTCTGCACCACTCAAGGCGATTACGTCGGTGTTCTCGAGTTAAAGGGAAGACCCAGTGTGGCTGGTATGAAAACAAGCCAAAACTTCTCATTCCTCGGTAAACACTTCGCATGCCAATAGGTCTTCCGTGATCTGCAAACCATTCATTTGCAATGGACCTGGTAGTGGAGAAACGGTCCCTTAAGGCCAATAATCTTAGGCGACGATCTTCATGGTCTGTTGTTCTACGGCGGCGTCCAGTGCCCCTTGCTCTTTGCGTACGGCCTTCTCGAAGCCATGCCTGACAACACCTAACCACAGTGTCTGCACTTCTTTGCACTCTAACTGCAATTGCCCGAAAAGAAAGTCCAGCTTGGTGATGTGCTGCCTTCAAGCAGATTATTCTAATCAATGGTAAGATCCCAAAGCGTTTTGGGATGTATTGGAATGTGTAAGAACCTGTTTTGATTAGAACGACCTCGGTTTTGCGATCATTTTGCCTACCATTGCTGAACTATAGTCTTGCGAGCCATACGTGCTTTTCAATTCAGTAGGCCAGCTAGGCCGGCCAGAAAAAAGTGCCGCATTTGCGGTCAGATCGACGTTTTATGTTTTCGTTTTCACGGTAACACTCGACACCGCACAGTGGTGGTAGTCGCTTTTTTGTTTATGCACAGCAAAAAAGGGCTTTGCTTGGTGCGGACGACTTTTTTGCGTAAATACGTAAATTTTTAATGACAATACCCGCATGGGAAAATCTGTGATAGTACACGTGCCCTTTTGTCATCGCCATATTTTTTCCTGCATGTATTTTGTATTTCTTTTTGCAGAATCTATGTAGCTTTTTGCGAAAATTTCTCTCCCAAACAGGGTTCCGATAACAAAATTCACTAACGGAGGCCGATTTCTATCAAAAACGCCACAACCCGAAAATTTTCCAGCACTGGGTATGAAATTATTTCACTGCCGCGGATTGTGGGCCGCTGAACTCCTACACTAGAGCACCGGCTGCAGACAGAAAAATGATTTCATCAAAAAAACCGTGTCGTTTGTTTCATGGCTTGGTAGATTTCTTTTCTAGTGTTGCTCGTAAAAAATGATTCCGATAACTTCAGAAAACCATAGAATGAACCATACTTTGGCTCAGAAGCGATCTTACTGCTCTCTGCGCACATACTTTGTTACTACTGCTGCATGATTAACGCCGTACATACGTATTATTATTGTTACAACCGGAAGACGAGAACGCAGCGGCTCCGAGCAGTGCCGTCGCCACCGCAACCTACTTCCCGCTACTTCCCGACCCTTACACCGACGCTTAATTAACTACGTGGCGCTTATTTTCGGCATCCACTAATAAACACCATCTGCTAAAAGGGTCTCTGGGGTTACTAGGTAAATTAACCTGTTTACATATTCGGCCGTAAGTTCGTAAGGGGTATGGTAATTCGTCCCTAATCTTTATTGGTGCTTACGCTAAGACCGTCGACGGACGAGTACGAAGACTGTCCATAGCGTACCGAGGCCTTGAGCGAGCGTCCAGCTGTGCATTTGTTGTTATCTATACAAAACTTAATATGTCTCAATATACACGGGTTTATCGAAAACCCCTAATTAAACTAAAAAACGTTATAGAAGAAAGCCTAATGGCGTCAAATCAGGATATCTAGCAGGCCATTCCAAAGGCCCTATTCATTTATCTGGAAATTCGTCGTCTAGCTATTGCCGAACCGGAAGAGCGTAGTGAGAAGGAGCGCCTATATCATTGTTTGATTATAAAAAGTTGAATGTTGTTAATATATTAAGGGTGGAATTCACCAACGTTGTCAAATTAACAGTCCGTTATTCTCCACCTACAGGGTAACAGTCCGTCAAATACAGCGAATGAGCTTCAAGTTCCAATCAACATATTTTGCTCGTTTCCAAACATACATTCATTTACTTGCCGTTCATCAAAACCATTATGGTACCTTAGATTGATATTCAGACAAAACCATTCAGTTTTTTTGATATCCATACATCCATAAAGTTGAATATTTTTCGTTGTTCAGGAACTGAACAAACATCCACACTATATTTACAGCGTTTAAGAAATTCCCAAATCTGATCAAAAGAAATGTTTTTTTCCTTTAACATTTTTCTGGTAAAATTAAAGTAATAAGTTATAGCTCTTTGGAAGTTTGAGTACCACCCTGTCTCAATAATAATATTATGTGCTCGTGTTTGAAAACAACGGATATAATCCGCCTTATCAGTTCATCGCATCGGAAACAAAAAAGCGAAAGAATTTGGAACGATGTTTTTACAATTATTTTATTCAGTTATATACAGTCAGTGTCAGTCGGTAACGCGTTAGTGAATAGTGGTGTCTGTTGCGTGGCTCAAACGAAATAAAAAGTGGCACATGCTTATGCGGATCGGTTCCCCAATAGAGTGCAACCAACCCCTCGTGCCTTTGTTAATGTAGTACAACGGGCTCGTGAATCAGGTGACTTAAGACCTCACAGGTGACGGCATGCCGGTGCTCCAAGACCTCACGATCAAATACAGGTCCGCACTGAAATACTTGTCGGGAGGATACTTTATAAATTAAGGTAAAATTTTTTTTTATTTTTTTTTTATTTTTACACACATATTTTGGTTTATATTCCTTCTACAATCATTATCTGAAAATTAATGACTCAACTTCAAAGTCGTAGAGCTACCAGCAAACCTAAAACCTGCAAAAAACTAGATATTTGCAATATTTTCCTTTTTTCACCAGTACACATTCTAGGTTATATAATTAGACACTATTTGAATAACAGCTGTTTATTTACAAAGACATAATATTACATCTATAATGTACCCTTATTTATAAGGCAACCGTTTTTTCAATAGAAATCACTGATATGCAGAGAGCCTTGACAGCTTCTGTTCTAAGAAGAAAGTAATCCTTCGGGATCGTCAAAAGAGCTATTTTCTTCTCGTGTTCAAAACCTTGGGTATAAGAGAGTTGTCACTTGCCACTTGTCATTTTCATGGTTCATTTTTTGTTTGCCTTATTTGCATATCAAAAAGTGCTCTACATTGGTAGAATATATATTTTTCACGATAACTGAGCTACCCCACATCCATAGCGGATCTTATAATAAATACAATGGTATCAGGAAACGTGGAAACGAATTACTCGGCAGTCATCAAGTGCCATCAATTGACTCTGTAATAATTTTTTCGTTCGAAAAATAACAACGTTTAACAGTATTCCAGAGTAAAATTTCATCTACATTTCATTGCTGTGTGCAGTATTACAAACGCACCCTATACGGTATCACGAAACCCACTTTATATATATATATATATATATATAGGTGAAAAATCAAAGCTTCCGCCTTTTGTTGGGTACTTCGACAAAATTTAAGCAAAGAGGACTCTTTATACTTTTTTAATTCTCTCTAGCTTTCAATGGACTTTGCCATCATCATCAGGAGCTGCAATTACAATGATAACAGTAGCAGCAAAAGTGTAAAATGAATTGAAATTAACTCAACTTACAGTAGTATGTGAGGATGTTGCTAATTGTTGTTTACGTATAGGATGAGGGAAACGTCCAGTAACATGGTGAGAGCTGGATAGATGGTACAATGGTCAAAATTATATGAAATATGACAAGAACAAGTTAAAAACAGATTAAAAATTATTTAAAAAACATTAGAGCATTACATCGTGAAGCCACTTGATGATTGCACAAAATGGTGGTCATGGAGTAATGAGTGAAATGAACCCTTTGACAGAAGGCCGAAGGTTGTCAATGTCTGTGTTGAAAGATGGAACGAATTGTGGGCGTGTACCAAACGTTGCCAAATCACTTCAGATGATGTGATTTTCACAATGTTATGTAAGAAATTGTTTAACCGACCAGAGGCAGTTGAATAAACTATATTTTAATTAATGGGAATTTAAATTAACAATTATTAATAAATCGTGAGAAGAGGATTATTAGATTTTGTCATATTTTATATAATTTTGACCATTGTACCATCTATCCAGCTCTCACCATGTTACTGGACGTTTCCCTCATCCTATACGTAAACAACAATTAGCAACATCCTCACATACTACTGTAATTTAAATTCATTTTATACTTTTGTTGCTACTGTTATCATTGTAATTGCAGCTCCTGATGATGATGGCAAAGTCCATTGAAAGCTAGAGAGAATTAAAAAAGTATAAAGAGTCCTCTTTGCTTAAATTTTGTCGAAGTACCCAACAAAAGGCGGAAGCTTTAATTTTTCACCTACCTGTCTAGACGACAATGACCACGTCTCAAGTTATATATATATATATATAACAAGTAGGAAAATAATGGGCAAAATCCGCAAAAAGGAGGAAAGTGGATTCGAGCAGAAAATAGGATAGGTAACCCGAGCGATACGTTTCTCTGCTGGTTGGCTTCATCCTACTTGTTGTTATATATATATATATATAGTTGAAAAGCCGGTCATTTTTTGCCCTACATATATCTAGGAAATCTTTGTAATGCATTAATTATCACTAGGTGTTCTTTTTTCTATATCACATAGTACATACATATACCAACCGTATATGTATATGTTATACATACAGGATTTTCGCAGTACTCGCATCGAAATAACCCCACACAGGCCATAACAGTATCGCATGTCTCTCAAAGGGCTCTTTAGATAATATCCATGACAGCACATTTGGAGCCGAAACAACAACAGCGGAAATTTTGTTACGCAGATTCACACAGCTGTGTACCCTTGTCAGTGCAAGAGTCCTCGACTTCATTGCGATGCTGTTACAAACCTCAGTTGAAAATTAGAATGAGAGTCTTTGTATGTTTCCATTTGATTGCACCTCTTGTGGAACGTCATTCACGCGGAAAAACTGGCCAACTGCATTCAGCGTGGGTTTCGTGCGTTATAGCAGGCGTGGAGCGGTGCGGGTATCCAATCTAGACAAAAGTCGGAATTTTGCGACCCCTTCCGGTATAAATTGGAAGCTTTGTCATATGGTTCACGCGCCATAAGCCGCAAATGCTGGGGTTCAAATAGTTGACATAAGTATACAGGAAAAGCAAAAGGCTCTACTTACTCTTCATGCGGAAAACTAAAATTTAGGGTGATGGACATGCATGATTACTATACTTTAACAAAAAAGCGATGGTTGACAACTTCGACGAGAATTTTTATGAACAACTTGATAGAAATGGGCGCTGACTGTATATGAAGTCGCATCTCCTTCATTGAATGGAGAAGACATGAACAATGAGTATACAGCCCAACTCTCATGATCGATTGTTAGAGTCAAATTCAATCCTACCCACGTCGTTTCTCCTCTCTTCTTTCAAGCTGTACCGGCACGCCATCTGGTGTTCAAGTCGCTTTCTAACTATACCACGCCGCCTCTTGGGCACACACCACGGTTCCGGGATACTACTTTTCACAACAACGTAAACGACAACTTGAGGGATTGAATTTGACTCTAACAGTCAATCCTGAAAGTTGGTAGGCATGCGTTTATTTTTTCGATCTCCGAAGTTTTTGCTTACAGAAAACTCGGATCATGTTTTTGAATAGAATAGGGGTTATATGGTACTTCATATTTCAAAGTGCCTTTGTCTGTGCGTCACAATTCTTGAGTATACATCTGGTATCATTAAAAATGGCAGATTTGTGGGCTGATATAAGTAAGCACTACTGTACACAAACACAAAAATTTGTTTTTTTTTTTTAATTTTGATGACCAAATCAAATGTATATATTAAGAACAAGAGGGGCCCTAGGAGTGAACCTTGTGGTACCTCTGAAATAACATTCCGTAGATTTTGAACTACTTGTTCCCAGACCCACCTGTTGCTGTCTGTCTTTGAGCTATGACGCTACGAAACGTAGTGCCGTATTATATAATATACAGGGTGGCTTTGAAGTTGAGTCATTAATTTTCAGATAATGATTGTAGAAGGAAGATAAACCAAAATATGTGTGTAAAAATAAAAAAAAAAATAAAAAAATGTTACCTTGTTTTATAAAGTATCCTCCCGACAAGTATTTCAGTACGGACCTGTATTTGATTGTGAGGTCTTGGAGCACCGGCATGTCGCCCCCTGTGAGGTCTTGAGCCACCTGATTCACGAGCCCGTTGTACTACATTAACAAAGGCACGAGGGGTTGGTTGCACTGGGAAACCGATCCGCATAAACATGTGCCATTTTTTATTTCGTTTGAGCCACGCAACAGACACCACTATTCACTCACGCGTTACCGACTGACACTGACTGTATACAACTGAATAAAATAATTGTAAAAACATCGTTCCAAATTCTTTCGCTTTTTTGTTTCCGATGCGATGAACCGATAAGGCGGATTATATCCGTTGTTGCCAAACACGAGCACATAATATTATTATTGAGACAGGGCGGTACTCAAACTTCCAAAGGGCTATAACTTTGTTACTTTAATTTTACCAGAAAAATGGTAAAGGAAAAAAACATTTCTTTTGATCAGATCTACTCACTATTAAAATAAATGACTCAACTTCGAAGTCACCCTGTATATAATGACTTACTAAGATCGAGAGAGACAGGAACTATTGCCAGGTTGTTATCCAAATTATTCGGTAAAGTGAAAATCAGCCATCTCAAAACCACTTTCATTATAATAGGACATTTTAAGGAATTTCGCTATCAAATTCTCGCCAAATGTTAATTTCATACTAAGGGAACGTAATTGCTAACATACTAACTAATGTATGTAGTGTTGGGTTTCCGACGGTAAAGTCTATCATTTGGCGTCAATTTATGGTAGATTATATAGCAGACTGCCTCTAGAATTACAAGTAAGGGGAATCGTACAAACTGTAGTCTATATGTTAGTAGACGAACGGAATATTTCAAATCATGATATGGAAGTGTTCACTGAACTGGAAGTTGGTATTTGTGGGATTCCACTATAATTGAATTGTAGTTAGTTACTAGATAGCAGATATATAGTTTAATTACTTCAGAGACTGTATAATGGGTGCCGTTGAATGACCTTGCATTGCAATGATGTTATCAGGTCTTTCCCTACCCACGAAACTGTATAGTAATAAAAAATTTAAACATGGACATTTTTTTTATATATCATCTAGTATCGTACCTTTTGACGATGAAAAATCAAAGTCTCCTGTTTCTGACCTCCTTAACGCATTTCTTGTACTTCACTTGTCCATTGAGGCAAGAGATGAAGATGGTATTTTAGATAACATAAATGTGTTTTAATAAACAGAAATGAAACTTACTGAAGCTGATGATAGAGACGCAGAGGTACCTGTTATACAGTGGTAGGAAAGTTAAGGGATACCAGTAAAGACAAAAGAGGTAGATAATATTTGAAATGATATAAATAAGTTTTGATCCATAGAAATGAAACTTATTAAAGCTGATAATAGCGAAGATACAGATGATAGTGGCGTTTATGTCACTCTGGCTCGGTACATGTCAAAAGAAAGCTACACTTGCTTAATTATTGGCTGTAAAGGAATTACACTGGTAGAAAAAGTAAGGGAGAAGAGTATAGAGACTCTAGACTCCACGATACCTTGTAAATAATTCGGAGATTGAGACGGTAAAGACAAGAGAGGGAGATAGTATTTTAGATAACATAAATGTGTTTTGATCAACAGAAATAGAAAATCGCTGATGATAGCGACGATGTAGATGATACCGACGTAGAGGTACCTGTTAAAGAAGAAATACATTGGTAGGAAAGTTAAGGGATATGGACAATTTCTAAAGGCTTCACACCAGTCTGCAAATAATTTTGAGATTAACGCGGTAAAGAGAAAAGAGGTAGATAATATTTTAAATGATATAAATGAGTTTTGATCCATAGAAATGAAACTTATTAAAGCTGATAACGAAGATACAGATGGTACTGGCATTTCTGTCACTGTAGCTCGGTACATGTCAAACGAAAGCTACAGTTGCTTAATTAATTATTGTAAAGGAATTACACTAGTAGAAAAAGTAAGAGTATAGAGACTCAGGACTCCACAATACCTTGGATATAATTTGGAGGTGGACACGGTAAAAACAAGGTAAGGAGATAACATTTTAGATAACATAAACGTTGTTTGATGCACATAAGTGAAACTTACTGAAGCTGATGATAGCGACGATATAGATGACGCCGACGTAGAGGTACCTGTCACTCTTCGGCCGCCACATGTCTTTGAGCCGACCGGGGCCCCGAGGGGTCCTCGCAATCACGACGCGGCGATGTTCGCGGCCCGTCCGTTTCGCACGTGACCGGAAACGTATCGGAACTGGTTGAGGGTCCGCCGAGACGCGTCGAGACGGCAAGCTTCGGCAGTGAGCGTCGGGAAGAGCGACCGCGTGTCTATGCAGCAGCTGCGACGCGCGCCAACTCAACGCCGACGGTCGCCCGAAGGATCGTACGGGTGATGCTGGATGTTGTTGCGCTGGAAACGCGCAAGGACCGCTCGCCGTCGCGGCCACGTGCGAGACAGCGGCGTGCATGGGGGCAGAAAGAAGCTGCCAGTCATTACGAATAGGACCCTATTGTTAGATTTGACTAAGACTATTCCGAATCTGCACTTTTAAACACGTTAACACGACCCGAGCGCGCTGGAGGTCGTACCTTTTCTGCCGTCGCCTCCAACCCGATAGAGGTCGGTCAAGCTGACACTCTTAGATCAAATTTAGGGAGATTCAACGAGTTCCGAACACTATGATTTGCTGGCCAAATGAAACCGAATGAACTAAGTAACATAGAAAAAAGGAATTAATTGAAGTTGGGGTATAAAGTAACACAATTTACATAGAGTTGCCGACGTGTCGAAAAAAAATAATTTTTCTTATCAATTATATTGTTTTATATCAATTCTAAAATAGATAAAAAGAGTGAGATTTTGTACTCCCAATCTTTGACAGCATGTACTGCATCTGAAGATATATTTAATTCAATAACAAATTTTGTTGAAAAAAATGATTTGGATTGGAAGAAAGTCATTGGACTTTGCACAGATGGCGAACTTGTAAAGATAGGTGTACGAGGTTTACAATTTTGCACTGTGTAAATGTGGCGGGTAAAAAAAGATAAACTCCTAGACATTGGTACGGCAGTTAAACCCAGAGCTTTTAAAAACATTATCACAAATGACCTGACTGCACGTTAGAAATGCATTAAGAAAGCTTGGATGACAAGACAAATTATGACAGGGGTTGCAAGACTTAGCCTGGAAAATGGCTCAAGGAAAAAGAAACATTTTATTTTTAGGCAATGCGGGATCTCATCCAAGTGACTTTCGCTTGAATAATAAAACAATCTTATTTATGTCCCATACTATACATCAGCTTGTCAAACACTTTACCAAGGGTGCATTACGCACAAAAATATTCAAAGTGAAAACCAGTTAAATGAGACTGATACACCTGACCCAGAAGATGACTTGCCACTTAATGCACTTCCAGATATCCTCAAAAATAAGAATTTGTTGAATGAAAACCTTTATAATTTTTTGAACCTAGATAAAAGATCGTATGTTGATGATCCAGATTCAGGCCAAGAAATTTAACATCCAGTTGAATTACAAGAACTTTCCGAAGATTCTGATGTCGATGAAGTTCCAATACCAACGGAAGCTATTCCAAATTATGGTAAAGCTTTCACGCCAAGTAGCTCAAAAATGTTGTCAAAAATCAGGGAAATTTTTTCTAAATTATAAATACGATTTCAAGACGCCATTTCAAAGAAAAAGAGGAGACAAACGACAATATATGAATGTCTGCGTTCTCAAAGTGACTTCTTATTTCAATATTTTGTGTTACTACGTATATGTATACTTTATCTGAAGTCACTTGAAACACTGTGAAATACCGGGTGCGTTTATATATATCTATATTTAACACGCTCTGTTGCTGCAAAAATCGCCAAATTTCGCAGCAAATATCCCCCGTATAAGATCAAAGGCAGTTTCACCGGTCCACGTGGAGTAAAGCACGTCTATGCGTTGGACATAGCCAATGAGAAAGCGTGTATTTCAGAGCTCCGAACAAGTGCTGGTGGCTACTGAAAATTGAAACAGTTTAGCCAGTGCCGTGTAGCGGTGAATAAACGTGTTTTCTTTAGTCTGTCCGTGTTTTTTCATAGATTTTATTAGTTTGTGTGTTTTTGACTTTTGAATACTCAGTTTACTTGTTGATTTAATTGTTGTGTTGATTGTTCTTGTGTGTCCTAAATATGGCTCTTTGGAGACCTTGGGAATATGCTCCAAGCCACGAGGAGATGGTTGATGAACCTGTGAAGGCAGAATTCTTTCATAAAGATTTAGAGGAACAGACCCAAAGAGTAATCCTAAATATGGATGATTGTCTGAAAAACGAAAATCCAGATTCCTCGCAAATTCAAATTTTAAACAGAATTTGTATCCTGACAAAAATCAGTCGGTCTACCATTTATCGGGTTATAAAAAGGGGAGATGTAGTCAACCATTCCTTCCACGGAAAGCGCATAGGGCAAAAATTAAAAAGAATAGACGTGGGTTTTCAGGAAGATATTCGTCGTATAATATACGGATTTTATAAAGAAAATTTGGTGCCCACGTTGGAAATGATACGGGATAAATTAAAAGATTATCCTGAAGATTTTTATAATTACAAATGCTCAGACTCACTGCACTGTATTGTAAAACTGTGTGGTTTTCAATACAAAAAATTAGATAAAAGAATGGTGATTATGGAGTCGTCTCGAATCGCTGAATTGCGCCAAGAATTTTTGCACAAAGTTAAAATCTATCGAGAGCAGAAAAGAAATCTGATTTACCTGGATGAAACGTGGTATGATACCCATGATGTTGTGCAGTACGGCTAGGTTGACGACAGCAACAGTGCATTTTAAATGCACCATGCAACCGTGGAAAACGAATCATTATTCCCATGCTGGCAGTGAAAATGGATTTATACCTAATGCCTTGCTGTTATCTGCCAAAAATATCAAAGAATCATGTGCCGACTATCATGAGGACATGACCTCCGACTTATTTGAAAAGTGGATAGAGCAGCAGTTAATACCAAACATTTCCCCAAATTCAGTGATTATTATGGACAATGCGCCATACCATTCCCGACAGAAAAACAAAATTCCGAATACAGGCACAAAAAAACAAGACATTATTGATTTTATGAAGGATAAGGGAATGGAAATACCACAAAAATCAACCAAAGCCATATTATTGGATCTTATTAAAAGACAAAAATTTGAAAAAGAGTATGTTGTTGACAATCTGCTTCAGCAAAATGGCCATGAAGTATTACATCTACCTCCCTATTACTGCATTTTTAACCCGATTGAGTTGGTCTGGGCTGCTTTAAAAAAAAAGTAAGAAAACATAATCAGACCCCTCAATTAAGTGAATCGCCACTGGCCACAATAAGAGATGCAGTATCTCATATTGCTGCCACAGACCTATGGAAGCAGTGTTCTAGGCATATTATTGAAAAAGAAAATGAATATTGTGTTTTGCCTCCTGTAAATCCCGTTGTAATTCCTCTACAAGATGACTCTAGCGACAGCTCCGAAGGCGAGGATGATATATAAATGCCTATAATGTAAGTCTTTATATACCTTTTTATATACCTACCTGCTATGTAAATATTTGCCTATGTCAAACGTTGGAATTCTGTAATTTTTCCATTTCTTAACTTTCAGTCAACATAAATTAAACTCCCAATATAAGTATTTTTTATCCCAAATCAAAAAAATAAGAAGATAGTAAAATCCATTTATTGTGATATAAAAACATTATTATTATCGTTCTAAATAAATGACCGCACGCCTATGATACAACATGAAATTACATAGGACGCGCCGACCAAAGGTTTTTATGCTATTTCAAGTGACTTCAGATAAAGTATACATACATATGCGATTTTTCAATATGATATATCTGATAATTTCAAGGCCTACCTAGAAAATTTTATATTTTTGCTTTGGCAATATCAATGTTTGTTGTAATATACGTTTCTGGAATCAAAATTAAAATTTCTATTCATCTATGCAAGCGTCCATTAAAAAATAAAGTTGATGCTGGAGGATAAGCGACGAAACGCCATATCGAAATTCTAATTATACCAGCTTGTAAAGGAGAAAAAGTGACAACGTTGATGCGTAATTTATTTTGAAATTCCACGACACATAAATTCAGGAAAAATTGAAACGATTTTTGGAAAGTTCGGTTTTTCTCTATCCGAGAGTACTTTGGATTTTGAAACTTTCTAAGCGGCATCTTGTTAGTTACCTAAATACGCATTTTTTCCCCTATTCAGTCACTTTATATTTCTGACCGTTTCCGAGATCCCAAACGTGAGTGTCGAATATGAAACACCCTGTAAAAGTTCATGCAGTTATCAAGTTCTATTGAATTCGATTGGAAGCGTCCGATACACGTTCAATTAAACAGTATAATATACGTTTCAACAATTTGTCCAAATTGAGTGAATGTGAAATGAAAATTTTTGCTCGCAAGTCAGGCACGTTTTATAACATACCAAATTCCGGCAGCGCGTTTGTCAAAAATAATAGACAAAATCGTGTTGACCTGTGCAAACCAGGCAAGTGTGAACACAATGTGAGGCTATTTCATGACTTTTTTAGAGGGAAGCTTATATAAATATACAGGGTGTTTATTTTAACGTTTGATTTTTTAAAATCGGTCCATTCGTTCTCAAGAAAATTAGAAAAATCTTTGTTTATCTTAATCTGTTCAGATAGAAAACAGAAACACGCGAAAATATCGCTGTTTATTTCAATAAGTATTCAAAATGTTGCCAGTTATTGGCCAAACAATGATATAATTCCTGACGAACATTTTCAGAATTATGTTGGGGATATCATGTATACGTTGATTGGTTAACGAAGTTCATCCAAACTTTCAGGTTGGGGAGTAAACACAGTAGATTTCAAATGGCCCCATAGAGAAAAGTCTAATGGCGTCAAATCAGGAGATCTAGTAGGCCATTCCATAGGCCCTCTTCGCCCTATCCATTTATCTGGAAACTCGTCATCTAGCCATTGTCGAACTGGAAGAACATAGTAAGGACGTGCGCCCTCTTGCTGGAAATATATTTCAGCCTCATCAAGTTTAGGGTTTCCATCTTCTTCGATTTGGTTTTCAATGATTTTCGTGATGATCGATGGTATTTTCCAACATATCCAAATAAATGTCTCTATTCAAATTTCCATTAATAAACAATGGCCCAATCACCTTGTTTCGTAAAATGCCTGCATAAACATTAAGGTTTTTTGGGTAATGGGTATGCCCATACTACAAAAGCATGGGGATTTTCATTGCTCCAATACCTGCAGTTATGCTTATTAACAAATCCATTTAGATAAAATGTGCATTCATCACTGAAGCAGATGTTCTTTACAGGAATGGTATTATGATTTATGAATATTTGCATTTTGAACGAATGAAATTTATGGAATTAAGTAACTGTGTGTACAGATCCTGAAAAAGTACCAGTCGCAGCAACGATTTTGCGTAATGAAGTATTAGGATTTATTGCAAAATGACCCAAAACGTCAACTTGAGTGGCTTCATCCAAAACTCTCCAATGATCACGCCATGCCTATGCGAAGTTATCTTCCCCGGCGTTAGACGTGACGGCAGTTTGCCGAGCTTATTGATTTTTGTCACCATAAATTAGAATCATTTCGACTCTTTCGGCTAGTGTGTAAGCCATTTTCGAAGTAAAATCTGAATCAATAAATTAATTTTCACTATCCCACGATTGACAAAGGTGTTTGTCAACAAATTAAATTCTTTCTTTCCCCTAGCAACAAATAACTAAACAGGTATAACGATGAATACATTTCACCCAGGATATACAGGGTGACAGGTAAATAGGTGTAAAACATTTTAGAAGGTGATAGTACAGCCCCTTTGCTATCGAAATTAGTATATAATACAATACCCTATATTCAAAGGTTGAAAAGTTATTGAAGATTTAAGATTTTTTTAAATACAATCCATTTTCCAGAGTAAAAAAGTCGAGAGAGAAAAAAGTTGGCGATTAAACATTTGTTTTTTGTGGTTTTGGGTAATTATTTCAATAATTAACTATTATAAATTAAAAAAGATTCGAAAACAATACCAAACAACGTATTTATTTTCATTCAAAAATGTTTAACTAAGAAAAGCAAATAACGTTTTACAGTAAGTAAGGTGTTTTACAAAAAAATCAGTATACAAAAAAACGTACAAACAATTTAAATAATACCCTTGTTTCATAAGGAATCTAAATTGGTATGATAAGTGCACAAAAACTGTGTGAAACTAAACATAATGTATTGTAATACAACAATAGGGAGTAAATTTACCAACGGCATGTCTCCTATTTTCACAACTCTCTGATTGATAAGACAGTGTTTTTGTGAAAATAATGTAACTGTAAGCTATGGGATAGTTATTATTTTAAACTACGGTTAAGTTACACGATTAGATTATTTACAAAGTTGTAATTGTACTACAGAATAATAAAAACTGACTGAAGTTACTACAATTGGTAAGTAAAATAGAATAATGAAATGAAGGTAAAATTCATTGCAATTGTTGTTCGAACTGACGCCCGCCGTTTCTTATGCAAGCCCGTAGTCTTTTTCTCATGTTGGTACGCGTGATGCGGCCAGTTAGTTGTCCTCTGATAGTGTCAGCAGCAGCAATAATTCTTTCTTTCAACTGTGCAAGAGTGTCTATAGGCTCAGCGTACACCAGTGACTTCATGTGCCCCCATAAATAATACTCACACGGTGTTAAATCTGGGCTCCTCGCTGGCCACGGTGTCGGTCTACCTCGGCCAATCCAGCGACAAGGATATTTCTCGTCCAGCCACTGTCCAACACCCAGACGGAAATGCGCGGGACAGCCATCGTGTTGGTAGATCATCTGTATCCTGATATTCAGAGGCAGGTCTTCGAGATACTCCCAGAGTTCGGATCTCAAAAAGGTTTCATAGGATTCGCCATTCAGGTTGTCAGGAAAAAAAACTGGTCAATTAGATACGTATGAATGATTCCCATCCACACGAAAATCTTCTTTGACGGGCTCTTGGCTTTGCCATGTGGGGATTTGCCTCTCGTGGGGCCCAATAATGTAATTTGTGATAATTTGTAGTCCCCTCTCTGTCAAACTTAGACTCGTCGGTCCACAATATTTTAGTTAAATAGTCGTTTTCTTCCCGATGAAGCATGTATCGACAAAAATCAATTCTTCTTGCGGGATCTCCTTCTTCTAATACTTGAACCGGTGTGTAATGGAAAGGGCAAAGTCTCGCCGAATGCAAAACGAACCAAACTTTCCACTGAGTCAAACCAAGCTGCTTTGCTATAACTCGTGTAGACTTCGTCGGGTCTCTGCCGTAGCATTCCAGTATTGCCTCTCGATCTTCGTCGTCAAACAACCGAGGTCTACCAGCATCATGACGTCTCTCATGAACCTGTCCACTTTCCTTGACGCGCTGGTATGTACACAGAAGCAAATACTCGATGACTCGGTATTCGCCGATTCGGAAAACGGTGTTCGTATTCTCGCCTGGCTTCAACGGAATTTCCATCACTTAAACCATAACAAAACAGAATATCAGCGTATTCTTCGTTACGGTAACTCGCCATTATTAAAACTGACCAAAAAAGTAAAAGTACGTCCTAGCGCGTTAAAGGTTGATATTCTACTAACTAACCTAAGCGTTAGTTCCCTTTCCTTGATCCGACAGCTGTGTCAATTCATAACACACGCAGAGCTTGCTGCCGAGGAGCGACGACAGATTACGAATCCTTAAACCCGAATAACGGCACAGGGCACAAAAAATAACAAAAAGGGTCGAACCATGAAAGGCTCGGTTTACCTGCTCAGTACAATGAAATGCGCTTAGCGGTCCTTTCTAGCAAAGTAATATTGTTTTGTTAAATGGTTTACTTACTGATATGTTATTATACCATTTTATAAACCTAATGAAACGAGGAAGTTTTTGCAGTTATTTGTACATTTTCTTTATTATGATTTTTTTGAAAAAAAAGACTTCTTAGTGCGAAAGTTGAAAATAAAAATTTTCATTCAACATTTAAATGAAAATAAATACGTTTCCAGTAGTGTTTTCATATGTTTTTTAATTTATGAGAATTATTTATTTAAATAATAACCTGAAACCACCAAAAAAAGAATGTTTAATCACCAACTTTTTTTTATCACAACTATTTTACTCTGTGTAATCTGGGTTGTTCTTTAAAAAAAAATGAATCTTCCATAACTTTTTAACCTTTGAATATAGGGTATGGTATTATATACTAATTTTGATAGCAAAGGAGCTGTACTATCACCTCCTAAAATGTTTTACACGTATTTACCTGTCACCCTATGTGTTGATGAGAAGAATGCGGAAAAAATTCGGGTTGTTATTTGGTTGTTGCTACGTCTAATCTTTCGAATCGTTTAGTATGTTGGTAGTTTCCGTTTTAAATTATAAACGAATTGTAGATTTGGCAAACCCTAACATTTTGAACACTTACTGAAATAAAAAGTTATATTTTCGTGTGTTTTTGTTATCTATCTGAACAAATTGAAATAAATGCAGATTTTTCTAATTTTCTCGAAAACGAATCAACCGATTTTGAAGAATTAAAGGAATTCGGACGACCTTTTAAACAAGCTATTACTCAATACCCCTTGTCATATAAAGTTTTTAAGAAGATGACCCTGGGGGCAGACGGTGAAAGACGGTGAAGTAATTTTTGATTAAAAAGTTGTCCCCGTTGACAAATCTTTTGACGTGTCTCTTTTAATCACTGGTTTTCGATAAATCCGTGGATGAAAGTTTTCAAATAAACACTCTGTATACAGAATAGGAATCTCCAGTGTTCGGCCACTAATTTATTCACGTTTCAATTACTGTTTATCGTACGACGTTTCTGTTACCACGGTGGCGTTTCTCAAGTACAATTGTACCAGGTTTCTCTACTTTCAGGACATACTGTATACACTTTTAGACTCATTTGTCCTTTTTACTAATCTTTTGAAGCAGACAAGACGGATGGTTTCATGAAATATACAGGGTGTTTCAGTTTATTGTTGCATAACTTTAAGATTCGATAGAACTTTTAAAATTAATGCATAAAGTCTATATAAACATGGGTCGAAAAATGCGTGGCTTCCGAAATACAGGGTGTTTAAATTTACTTTTTAAAATAGTTTTTTTTAAATATTTCGAACAATATTTGATGCATAACAGTGAAAATTGGTATACAAGGGCATAGATTTACTGTAGCCGCTAGAGCGCGCTCTCTTCTGTACCTGTAGTGTATTAAAATGACCGAAAATTTTTTCTTAGTGCAATTTTTTGCTTTTTGAATAAAAAAACTGATTCTTCGCAGTTTTCTGCATAAAAAAGCTCTCCTCTGAGTTTTCGTTATAGTTAGCCGTTTTTGAGATATTTCGATTTTTAAGGTTCGATGCATTTTTAATTATTTATGGGAAAATAATATTTTTTTTTACATTTTCGATTTAGGCATTACATGTAATTAAGATGATCGTTTAGATTGTGGTTTCAAACACAGCAATAATTCCTAACTCCAAATAAACACAAAAAACAGAATATTAATTTCTTTAATTTTCCAATATTATTTTTAACAAATTAAATTAATTATTTACAACTAAAACGCTATTGGACAGTTAGGACAAACATACAAAATCTAAAGTAGTTGCTCGAAATGTAAACCCAATTGTTCAATACACAATTCACATCTACGAATGATCGAACGTGGTATAGCATTATTCAAATAAGGCCTTATTTCATCACATGCATTCCTGATTCTGTCTATTAGCATATCTCTTGTGGTTACGGGAGTCTGATACACTTTTTTTTAGAAATCCCCACACAAAGAAATCTAATGGATTTAGGTCAGGGGATCGTGGAGGCCAGGCGACTGGTCCTCCACGACCGATCCATCTTTCTGGATAATTTTCGTCCAGCCAGTTTCTAACTATTCTCGAATAATGAGCTGGACAACCATCAAGCTGGAACCAGGCCAATCTTCTTAAATCTAACATAACATCATCCCACATATTTGCATGTTCAGCCTTTAAAGATTCCAAGAAAGTCGCAGCATTTAACCTTGCAGGCAAAAGGTAGGGTCCAAATAGTCGGTTACGGTAGATACCAATCCACACGTTCACACTAAATTCATGCTGAAAATTTCTTTCCCGACCTGCATGCGGATTTTCATGCGACCAAATATGTTGATTATGAAAATTTACCACTCCACGTCTAGTGAAGCATGACTCATCGGTCCATAAAACGTTACTTAAAAACTCCATATTATTATCAGTTCTATCAAGAATCCACTGACAAAATGTGATTCTTCGTTCTCCGTCCCCTGGCTGTAGTCCTTGCACAGGTTGCAAATGGTAAGGACGTCTATGGTCATTTCTCAGAACACGGTGAACATGGCTTGCTGAAATTCCCAAGGCACCAGAAACTCTCCTAACACTTGTGGTCGGATCTCTGTCAAACTCACGCAGAATCATACGGGTAAATTTGCGCTGACGAACATTTATGTTTTGATCCCTTTGGAGATTTCCAAAACCATTTTCAATTATTTGGCGATGCACTCTTACAAATACTGAGCGAGTTGGATGTCGTCTGTTTTGAAATCTTCGTGCGTATTCTCTGGCTGCTTCTGCTACGTTTCCATTTACAAAGCCATACACAAAATGAATATCCGCTAACTCTTGATTGGAGAATAAAAATGGCATTTTTATGAAACTTACAAAAAAAAACAGGTAAAAGAACTAAATTTCGTGCATTCACAATTGAAAAAAAACGTTTCAGGTTTCAACAGCCAACAAAACTAACTGTCAACTAATTGACGTTTCACCTTATTCTGCTTTCAATTTCAGAAATATTTGCACAGGCACAGCCTACTTCTAAAAATTATCGAGATACTGACTTTTTAACGTTATTTTATCATAAATAATTAAAAAAGCATCGAACCCTAAAAATCGAAATATCTCAAAAACGGCTAACTACAACGAAAATTCACAAGAGAGCTTTTTTATGTTGAAAAGTGCGAAGAATCAGTTTTTTTATTCAAAAAGCAAAAAATTGCACTAAGCAAATTTTTTCGGTCATTTTAATACACTGCAGGTACAGTAGAGAGCGCCCTCTAGCGGCTACAGTAAAATTGTACCCATGGTTCGTTTTGTCGTACCAAAAAACCCTTGTATACCAATTTTCACTGTTATACATCAAATATTTTTCGAAATATTTAAAAAAAAACTATTTTAGAAAGTAAATTTAAACACCCTGTATTTCGAAAGCCACGCATTTTTCGACCCATGTTTATATAGACTTTATGCATTAATTTTAAAAGTTCTATCGAATCTTAAAGTTATGCAACAATAAACTGAAACACTCTGTATACCGCATCCCATGTAAAAATAGGCTAAAAATCAAATGAGCGACAGTCACGTTAAGAAAAAATGTATATGACAAAGGAAATTACAGACAGAAAAAAAAGTACAAGAATTTTCTAGATTACGAGACTACATCCGGTCGTTTTTTCGTTGTCTGGATGTAGGATCACAAATACTCCCCTTTTACAAGCCCGCGTTTCTTTTATAGACTTGTAGATATTAATTAACGGAATTTGTGGCGAGGCTTTCATCGAGTTCTTTGATCTATGTTGAACTGAAAAATTAGATTTTCCTAGCATATTATCTTTTTCAAGCCACAGGTCGCTCTTTCAGGTTAGATTATTACAGTGTACATACTACAATAAATAAAGTCACTAACGAGAGAATATCCATACATTATGACCGTAAACTTAAGAAGGACCTCATTTGGAACGGAAAATCACCCTCAGACAAGTAATAGGGATTTGGTCGACATTTTTTAATACTTCTGCATACATTTCAGCCAAACGTGTACCATTCCTTTTGTACATAAACGTGAACCTACCATAGAACTTTATTTCCGTAGAGCTGCAGAGCTATATTTTCAAGAGATATACATATTCTGAAGCCCCGTTGTCTATCTAATAATGTATTCACCTCGGCGCACTGCTTCTGCCATGAATTTCGGCAACATAGGAAAATCGTTCGTTTACTCGTGCAGCTTGCGTTGGGCGACGCTTTATCTCAACGAAGGTTATACAGGGTCGGCTAAACTGCTGACGGCACTTAAGAGCGAAAAAGTGTCGCTTGGATCAGTCGGACGAATCTCTTGTCGATTTTTTTGACATTTTATTGCTTTTTTGTGACATTATGTAGGTTTTTCTACAAGTTGTTACCTTAGCACTAGCTGACGGACACGTTGTGAGCTCGTTTTGGACTTGTACGTGTTGCCTAAACAACATGAGGCTTCAGTTATCAATGTTTGGCTCTTGCGTGATGTAAAATATGCTTCAAAGATGGCGTTACTGGAGGTAACCACAATGCATAGATGCATAGTGAGGATTTGTGTACTTATAATATATGTTGATGATGATTCCATTGGACTCTTGTCTCAAATACACTTACTTGAGATTCAAAGCTAGAAATTATTTGCGCATCCGCTTCCTCGTATCTATTCTGGCAATTACATACGCAAATCTGCTGAATTTCAAAATTAAGAGAGATTACAAAATAATTATGTTTACTGTACAATGTCGAATTACAAGTCATATACATGCTAACAAGAATTACACACAACGCTGGCGCGGTGGTAATTTCTCGTAATTCTCCTCAAAGTTCTTGAAAACCAAAAAACGTAAACAATCGTAATTTATAACTTTGAACATAACCTGTCTTGCTATTCAATCAACTTTCTTCTCAGTGATGAAAAATACAGACTGCTCGGCTTCACAAAACATATGCAACCAACAATGCGTGTAGTCGAGCTATTCCTCAATATATGGACGTTCACTCTAGAGAGTTGTCGTAAAGTTCGTTGTTTCACGTTCACCTCCCTGCTAGTTTCCAGCATACACTGTATAATATCGAATTACAAGTCATATACATGCTAACAGCAATTACACACAACGCGGGCGCGGTGGGAATTTCCCTTAATTCTACTCAAAGTTTTTGAAAACACAAAAAACGTAAAAAATCGTATTTTATAACTTTGAACATAACCTGTATAGCTATTCAACCAACTTTCTTCTCAGAAATGTAAAATGCAGATTACTCGGCTTCACAAAACGTATGCAACCAACAATGCGTGTAGTTGATCTATTTCTCCATAGATGGACGCTCACTCTAGAGAATCGTCTTAAAGTTCGTCGACATATACTGTACAATGTCGAATTACAAGTCATATACATGTTAACAGTAATTACAAACAACAAATTCTCAAAGTTTTTGAAAAACACAATAAAAAACGTAAAAACCCGTAATCTATAACTTTGAACATAACCTGACTTGCTATTCAACCAACTTTCTTCTCAGAGCTGAAAAATGCAGACTACTCGGCTTCACGAAACATATGCAACCAACAATGCGTGTAGTTGAGCTATTCCTCAATAGATGGACGTTCACTCTAGAGAGGTATCGTAAAGTTCGTCGTTTCACGTTCACCTCCCTGCTAGTTTCCAGCATACACTGTATAATGTCGAATTACAAGTCAGATACATGCTAACAGTAATTACACACAACGCGAGCGTGGTGGTAATTTCCCGTAATTCTCCTCAAAGTTTTTGAAAACACAAAAAAAGGTAACAAATCGTAATTTATAACTTTGAACATAACCTGTCTTGCTATTCGACCAACTCTCAGAGATGTAAAGTACAGACTACTCGGCTTCACAAAACGTATGCAACCAACAATGCGTGTAGTTGATCTATTCCTCAATAGATGGACGTTCACTCTCAAGAGTTGTCGTAAAGTTCGTCGTTCCACGTTCACCTCCCTACTAGTTTCCGACATATACTGTATAATGTCGAAGTACAAGTCATATACATGTTAACAGTAATTACAAACAACAAATTCTCAAACTTTTTGAAAAACACAATAAAAAACGTAAAAACCCGTAATTTATAACTTTGAACATAACCTGTCTTGCTATTCAATCAACTTTATTCTCAGTGATGAAAAATACAGACTACTGGGCGTCACAAAACATATGCAACCAACAATGCGTGTAGTTGATCTATTTCTCCATAGATGGACGCTTACTCTAGAGAATTGTCGAAAAGTTCGTCGTTTAACGTTCACCTCCCTGCTAGTTTCCGACGTATACTGTATAATGTCGAATTACAAGTCATATACATGCTAACAGTAATTACACACAACGCGGGCGCGGTGGGAATTTCCCGTAATTCTTCTCAAAGTTTTTAAAAACACAAAAAAAACGTAAAAAATCGTAGTTTATAACTTTGAACATAACCTGTCTTGCTATTCAGCCAACTTTCTTCTCAGTGATGTAAAATACAGACTACTGGGCGTCACAAAACATATGCAACCAACAACGCGTGTAGTTAATCTATTTCTCCATAGATGGACGCTCACTCTAGAGAATGGTCTTAAAGTTCGTCGTTTCACGTTCACCTCCCTGCTAGTTTCCGACATATACTGTATAATGTCGAATCACAAGTCCTGTACATGCTAACAGTAATTACACACAACGCGGGCGCGGTGGGAATTTCCCGTAATTCTCCTCAAAGTCTTTGAAAACACAAAAAAACGTAAAAAATCGTAATTTATAACTTTGAACATAACCTGTCTTGCTATTCAGCCAACTTTCTTCTCAGTGATGTAAAATAGAGACTACTGGGCGTCACAAAACATATGCAACCAACAATGCGTGTAGTTGATCTATTTCTCCATAGATGGACGTTGACTCTAGAGAATTGTCGTAAAATTCGTAGTTTCACGTTCGCCTCCCTGCTAGTTTCCGACATATACTGTATAATGTCGAATTACAAGACATATATGTACATGCTAACAGTAATTACACACAACGCGAGCGTGGTGGTGATTTCCGGTAACTCTCAAAGTTTTTAAAAACACAAAAAAACGTAAAAAATCGTAATTTATAACTTTGAACATAACCTGTCTTGCTTTCAGCCAACTTTCTTCTCAGAGATGAAAAATGCAGACTACTCGGCTTCACAAAACATATGCAACCAACAATGCGTGTAGTTGATCTATTTCTCCATAGATGGACGCTCACTCTAGAGAATTGTCGTACATTCACCTCCCTGCTAGTTCCCGACATATACTGTATAATACCACCGAAACTCATCCTCTCTACAGTAACTACAACTAGCGACTCGACATATACGTACAGACATTGATTGTAGAACAAATATGTATGGTTAGAGAAGGTTACTACCAAACCTACACATATTCTCCATACCAATGTTTGTGTTATAGCGAGAGGTATGGTATACGACGCGTATCTATTTCTTAATGTGTCCTGCGTATTTGCTGTTGGTAAATAAGGTTGTGTATTCTGAACAGTGTCTTATGTAGCATACGACAAATTAACGCTCGATAGTTGGCGGCCACTTCTGAAGCTAGGGCTTTTAATTTCTGTGAGAGGGGGAATTTTGAGGTTTAAAAACATCATACGATGCATTGGGAAAAGTACCAAAGAGACGCGGGCAATAGGAATTTGGTTTATACCCACAAAAGTGTACATATCTGAAAAAACTGAATATCTGTTCAGATCTATAATCAAGAACTGAGAGGTTAGTATAAATACAGGGTGCGTCATCTATTACTTTTTTCTATTTGAAAAAACAACACGCTTTTTACGAGGTGAAATACGATTTTTTTTATAAATAGTTGAATGTTGTTGAGAATGAAGAAAATAAATGTCTCATACATATATTCTTTTCTTTAACCACTTCCATCAGTTTCCTTGTTTCCTGGGTATTCAAATACTTTCGAATGGTAGTGTATCTTGAAAAGTGACATTTTGTCGTTTCTTTTTTGACATATCATAGGTTTTTTTGTGACATAACGTAGATTTTTTTACAAGACGTCAACTCAGCACTAGCTGTTGTAAACTTGTTGTAAGCTCGTTTTTTAGCAGTACGTGTTGCCTAAACGTCGTGATGCTTCAGCTATCAATGTTTGGCTCTGACACGATGTAAAATCTGCTTCAGATATGGCGTTATTGGAGGTGCAAGCTGTAAGGTTTATACTCTAGCACTAGCAATAAAAAATTCACGCATTTTAACGCTTTGCAACCTTTATTTCAATTATTGATAATGACCAAGATATACTAAGTGACATATAAATCCGAACGCCCAGTTTAAATGGTTTTTTTTTTAATAAAAGTTGGTGAATGTATTTATCTTACTGTAAATAACAAGCGAAAAAATTTTCAGCCTTACCAGTTGGACATTCCGGTTTTTATACTGCTTTTTTTTAATTCACTAACGCTCTAAAAATGAATATTTCAGCCGCAGTAAAGAATCAACGTTGGCGGATTTTGGTTCTTGACATCCTTTACGATCGGTTACGATGCCTAGAGTACGGAGACCTGTACGATTTCGTCAACTTAGTGAGTTTGATAGGGGCAGTATAGTGGGACTTCGGGAAGCTGGACTTTCTTTTCGGGCAATTGCAGTTAGAGTGCAAAGAAGTGTAGACACTGTGGTAAGGTGTTGTCAGGCATGGCTTCGAGAAGGCCGTACGCAAAGAGCAAGGGGCACTGGACGCCGCCGTAGAACAACAGACCGTGAAGATCGCCGCCTAAGATTATTGGCCTTAAGGGACCGTTTCTCCACTACCAGGTCCATTGCAAATGAATGGTTTGCAGAACACGGAAGACCTATTGGCATGCGAAGTGTTTACCGACGTATGAGAAGTTTTGGCTCGTTTTCGTACCGGCCACACTGGGTCCTCCCTTTAACTCGAGAACACCGACGTAATCGCCTTGAGTGGTGCAGACAACGGTCACTTTGAGATCAGGAATGGAATAGTATTGTCTTTAGTGACGAGTCTCGATTTTGTTTAGGCATGCACGATGGTCGTGCCAGGGTTAGAAGGCGACGTGGTGAAAGGAGGAATCCACAGTTTTTTGTTGAAAGACATGTTCATCACACTGTTGGAGTTATGGCTTGGGGTGCTATAGCTTACGGTTCCAGGTCACCTTTAATCTTCATCAGAGGTAACATGAACGCGCAGCGTTATATCCACGAAGTTCTAGAACCCCATCTTTTACCCTATCTTGACACCCTGGCAGATCCAACTTTGCATGTTGCAAGAGTCACAATAGACTTCTTTCAACATAATGATGTCACATTGTTACCATGGCCACCAAGATCTCCCGACTTATCCCCAATTGAGCACGTGTGGGATATGATGGGTAGGAGATTGCTCAATTTGCAACATCCTCCTCAGGCTCTAGAAGCACTTCGAGATGAGTTGGTGGTTGCCTGGAATGAGATACCACAGGAGGACATTGACCACCTGATCAGAAGCATGCCTAGGCGCGTTGGAGAATGCGTAGCACATCAGGGTGCATCCACACATTATTAAAGGTCAAATGGCTTTAAAGCAGTGCAATCATTTTTTTATCATTTACTTATTATGCTTCATTAAGTACTTATACAAAATTTTATTAAAATAAAACCATTTAAACTGGGTGTCCGGATTTATATGTCACTTAGTATATTTATGAACTGAAATCCCGGTTGGAGTCATTGATCTCCGCAGCGATGTAATTTATTTATCGTTTGTACCTTTCCGCTGTTTGTATTTGCTCTCAGATCTCTAGAATCGTTTCTTTACGACCTCAGCACGCGCTTCAAAAACAACTCGTATTTTATTCAACGTTATCAGACTGATTCTTAATACTCTGTTGAATTACAAAAGAATACGTCACAGCACATATCTTCGATATTCTACTGTGAAGTTGATAGTTGCCTCAGGCACGTTTAGCTAAAAAAAATACAGCTTTCTGTCATTGGTAATGAACTAGTGACTCGGGGCCGACCGCGAATCCTAGCAGCGAATTGACATCGATTTCGGAATCTACGTGTCCAGTTCACCTAGAAAACAAGGTCGTCATCACAGAACAATTTTTGCAGATTACTAAACAGTCAATAAAATGCATGGCAGTATATCGGAAACAGGGCCTTTCTGGTCTGAATGAGCCCCGAATTTCGTGTCAGCGACCCAACAAACGTATTGCAGGGATGGTCGGGGTGACGTTCTAACCCGCTTTTGTCAATTTTTATCATGGAAATCTAATTAGCGTTCTTTGCGACTGTAAGGTGCTAAAAATCAATTTTAATTATCGACGGCTACATGTCAGCGAAGCTTTGTATTACAAAGTAATTTGGGGCGCTGAATATATGTAAGTATCATAGTGGAAAATTTCGAAAGTACAGGATGGACCAGTGCATTTTACTACATTTTCGTAACTTTCCTCTCATAGATAATTGCCAATAGGATGATTGTAACATTTAAGATATCAAGCACCTCACGCTTTTTTCTGTTAATAACTATATGTTATTACAATATTACTCATAAAAAAATACATTTTGGGAAAATCCATTTATGGGATGTTATACATGACATTTGAGGGCACATTTCTAAAGTATTGGCCATTATACCGGGTGTCCCAATTTCGACCTACATATACGACATACATAAGTTGTGATTTTTCAAATGGAATACCTCAAATTTTATTGCATATTTGGATACACCAATTGAAAAGAAGAAAATTGATATGACATACTATGGGGTTTTGGTAATCAGCAACTGAGATATAAAGTGTTTTGTCTAGAAAAACCCCCCACTTCGGCAACCCCTCAGTCCGCCATTTTGAAATTTGGAGAGCGAAATTTTGTATCAAAAAAACTTATATACCTCGGCTTTTATCTTATTTGTTACTTTTTCGAATTTTCGTGTTTGTTCGTACAGGGTGGTCGAAAACACAAAATGTAGTTTTTCTCAAAAATTTCAAATGCCTCACCCTGTATATTTGTACAAGTTTGGATTCACTTTCTTATAATCTTTTTTTTTTGATACTAGACACATAAGGTTTTTTACGCCTATTTTTTCGGTTATTAGCACGTCTTTTATGGAACGGCTTGATTTCCTAAAATATCGCATCATCCTTGGAAACAAATAAATTGTTGATAAGTTACAAACTGTCAAAATTAGTTTTGTGAGCATTATAATAAAAGCGTGTTTGAAAATGATAATCAGGCCAATAGATTCACAGTTACAGAATACTTGGATATTTTGATCGAGCATTTGCTTTTGCTTTTGGAGGATGTCAGCCTGCAAAGTCGGCTGCACATACATATACTCCAACATGACGACGCACCTGCGCATTATCACAATCGTGTGCGTAACTATTTGGACACCTAGAGTAACAATCGTTGGATGGGTCGTGATGGGCCTATATCAAGGCCTCCTAGATCACCAGATATGACACCGAACTTTCTATGGGGCTACGTTAAGCAAGAAGTTTATAGATATCCACCATCTACCCCGGAAAATATGAAGGAAAGGATTAAGGATGCTTTTCTGAACATGCTGAGGGATGTGCAGCGGTCATTTATCCAAAGATTACGACTGTGTATTCAACATGGAGGAGATATTTTCGAACAGTTGTTGTAGATTTGGTATGGAGTAGTGATAGTTGTTTATGTTGTTATTATAGTTGTTTTTCTCTATTACGCTTGAAGCTGATTTATACTATTCTGATTGTTACTAGTTTTTACGTCACGTACTCTTAGTGGCAATATGGAACTAGCCCACTGTTTGTCTTTTGTTTCCATGGATGATGTGATTTTTTCCTCAATGTTGGTGTGCTGTTCGATTAAAAGCTTAATAATTCAACATCTAGTGATTTTATCTGAATCAAACTTTATATAAAAAAAAGCTTATCAAAATTGAATCCAAACTTGGACAAATATACAGGGTGATGCATTTGAAATTTTTGAGAAAAAGTATAATTCGCGTTTTTGACCACCATGTATGAGCAAAAATGATAATTCGAAAAAGTTATAAATTAGATAAAAGCTGAGGTATGTAAGTTTCTTTTGATATAAAATTCAGCACTCCAAATTTCAAAATGGCGGATTGAGGGGTTGCCGAAGTGGACGGTTTTTCTGGACAAAGCACCTTACATCTCAGTAGCTAATTACCGAAACCCTATAGTATGTTATATCAATCTTCTTCTTATGAATTGGTTTATCCAAATGTGCAATAAAATTTGAGGCATTCCATTTAAAAAATCACAACTTTGATATGTAGGTCAAAATTGGGACACCCTGTATAACTGTCAATATTTCAGAAATGTGCCCTCAGATGTCATGTATAACATAAATAACAAAAACTTACCTATACCTACGTTTCTGTTATTTGAGAGGTCAGCCCAAAGCCTACCTTCTCCTTAAGTTTGTCGTGGTACTTATTGTATAAACTCTTTGTAATTAAAAATTATTTTTTCTAGTTTTTTTTAAGCTATTATTTATTATACTATGCTCACATTCTTAACCACATCGAATTGTATACGTATACTGTGTAATAAAATAAAATTGTACAGGGTGGTTCTTCGAAATCTGTTGTTTTCACGTTTATCGTTTTAAACAACAAAATACATTTATGCAAAGTATAAAAGATTATTACGTTTTCCGATTGATCAAGGTATTCCACCTGCTAAAGTTCCCTCTGAGTAAGCAAGTTAATAAACTACGGAGTATAATGCCGTCTGTTTTGCGTATCTACCAAGTTGTTAGGTAAAAAACCTTCAACGGGTCTAGACTGCTCAAGCCACGCGCAGAATTGTTGTTTTCTGTTTGTAAAGTTTGCTTAGACAGTGTAGACACTCAAAGCGAGAGAGCAAGACCTACCTGGTAAAAGTAACGTATTTACGGCACTTCATTTTCCAGGCGTTGCCTACTTCAGACTCCGAACAGTGCCGGATTCAAAAACGGTCATTCGTAAAGTGAATCACGATTTGTTTGTTTGAAAAAATGAAGAAAACAAGAAAATATTAAAAAAAAGAAATAGATCGGTATACAGTGAGAAAAATAAATAAGAAGTATTTGTCTGAAGAAAAAAACCTGTGAAAAACAGGGTGTAAAGGTTATGGTAGTCATTATTCAGATGGGTAATAGGGGGGGGGGTCAAACCAAGTCAAAAGGTCCATATGACCCATGGTCCAAAAGTCAATAGTTTTTTGTCTAAATGGCTTTATATCGACCACAATCTTATTTATTTTTATAATCTAATCTAAAACGGTTTTAAATTGGGTAATTAACAAATAAATGGCATTAAGTTTTTCTAAGTTAAGCCAAAATTTGTAGTCAGTAAGTAAATTTCATTAAATTAAATATTTAAAACATACATGACAACAGCGCGTCGTCATCACTCTTAACGAACCGGCAATCCATCGCAAACGGTAACAGTGGTTTCATATTATAATTTATGACTAACGTTTTATCTCCGTTCAGCAAAAATCGGTTACTCTTGATTCCAGGCACTAAACTCATCTGTAACCATTTTGATATTATCAAGTGGATCATGGATACCATTATTGAAGTTTCATCTGCAAGCATGACCGTATGAGAGTCCTTCAGACAAATTGTTAACATATATTAGGAACAATAGTGGTCTTAGTCCTGAGCCCTGGGGAACACCCATCTCTATCTCCCTTGTTTCTCATATTATGTCATCTACTTCAGCCTGCATTTTTCTAGCTTGTAATTAGATCTTTAATATACCTTTGCCAGGGCTTTGGAAAAGTGGAATAGTATCGGGGCGACATATACTAAGTGACATATAAATCCCAGTTTTATTTTAATAAAAGTTGGTGAATATATTTATCTTACTGTAAATAACAAGTGAAAAAATTTTTAGCCTTATCAGTTGGACATTCCGGTTTTTATACGGCTTTTTTTTAATTCACTAACGCTCTAAAAATGAATTTTTCAGCCGCAGTAAAGAACGTTGGCGGATTTTAGTTCTTGACATCCTTTAAGATCGGTTACGATGCCTAGAGTACGGAGACCTGTACGATTTCGTCAACTTAGTGAGTTTGATAGGGGCCGTATAGTGGGACTTCGGGAATCTGGACTTTCTTTTCGGGCAATTGCAGTTAGAGTGCAAAGAAGTGGTTAGGTGTTGTCAGGCATGGCTTCGAGAAGGCCGTACGCAAAGAGCAAGGGGCACTGGACGCCGCCGTAGAACAACAGACCGTAAAGATCGCCGCCTAAGATTATCGGCCTTAAGGGACCGTTTCTCCACTACCAGGTCCATTGCAAATGAATGGTTTGCAAAACACGGAAGACCTATTGGCATGCGAAGTGTTTACCGACGAATGAGAAGTTTTGGCTTGTTTTCATACCGGCCACACTGGGTCCTCCCTTTAACTCGAGAACACCGGCGTAATCGCCTTGAGTGCTGCAGACAACGGTCACTCTGGGATCAGGAATGGAACAGTATTGTCTTTAGTGACGAGTCTCGATTTTGTTTAGGCATGCACGATGGTCGTGCCAGGGTTAGAACGCGACGTGGTGAAAGGAAGAATCCACAGTTTTTTGTTGAAAGACATGTTCATCACACTGTTGGAGTTATGGTTTGAGGTGCTATGGTTCCAGGTCACCTTTAATCTTCATCAGAGGTAACATGAACGCGCAGCGTTATATGCACGAAGTTCTAGAATCCTATCTTGACACCCTGGCAGATCCAACTTTCCAACAAGATAATGCCCGATCACATGTTGCAAGAGTCACAATAGACTTTTTTCAACATAATGATGTCACATTGTTACCATGGCCACCAAGATCTCCCGACTTATCCCCAATTGAGCACGTGTGGGATATGATGGGTAGGAGATTGCTCAATTTGCAACGTCCTCCTCAGACTCTAGAAGCACTTCGAGAGGAGTTGGTGGTTGCCTGGAATGAGATACCACAGGAGGACATTGACCACCTGATCAGAAGCATGCCTAGGCGCGTTGGAGAATCAGGGTGCATCCACTCATTATTAAAACTCAAAGGGCTTTAAAGCAGTGAAATTTTTATCATTTACTTATTATGCTTCATTAAGTACTTATACAAAATTTTATTAAAATAAAACCATTTAAACTGGGTGTTCGGATTTATATGTCACTTAGTATATTTGCCTTTCCTCCTTTTTCGTGCATCTCATTCCGATCCTGTCCGCGACTACCCTTTATCCATTTTCCTCGGCATTTTACGCGCGACTCTCACCTGCTCCTTTGTCTTAGGTCGAGATTAATACATCATTTAAAGCTGTCAGTGCGTAGCTCCCATCAAAAAATATCGACGTCCTCATTAATATCCCGGGCAGCTTGATGAAGTGAGCTTTCTTCCATAAATCCTCGAGGAAAACACCACCATGAAACACGCGCCTGCAAATGGACTTCTCTCCGGAGGAAATTGTACGTCATTAGACCCAAATTTTTCACATGATTTATTAGCCTGAAAATCATGTTCGTCTTAAGTGGAAGCCTACCACCAGTTTTGCCCCTGTATCCTCTGCTGGTAGGTTGTGGAACGTTTTTAGGTTTACCACGGAAACCAGGGACCCTGGATGAATTTTTGATGTTTTTAGTGACAAGCGTTTTCAGTGCGCAGGTGAAGCTCTTCCAGAGTATTTACTGCTCCATCATGATACACTACTACGAGCCCACTAATATTCGCACTCGTGAAATACAGGTTACTGTAGAGCAGGAGGAACAAATTTTAAATATCGTGGAAATCAATGCAGATATCAGCACTCGGGAATTAGGCCGCCGCGTACGACTATCGCATACCATAGTCCATAGAATCCTACGGGAAAATTTGCTTTATCCCTACCATGTATATGCGATGAATTTGTACAATTCTTTACTGACATAGGCGAAAATTTAGCAAGTAATATACAAGCAAATGTACAAAATACTCAGCCTCCAAAAAGAACTTTGAACTGATTTATTTTGGATAAAGTCGAGCAATGTTAAGTATACACCACTGTTATGTCCTTAAAAAATCGGAAAAGTCCTGGGTTCGATGGTATTAAAAGCGAGCATTTGAAAATTATAGCCGAGGACATAACAGAACCACTCACTTACCTAATCAACAAATGCTTTGAATCTGGCATATATCCCTCAATTTTAAAAAAAGGTAATATAATACCGATACATAAATCAGGAACAAAAACAGATGTTAACAACTATAGACCAATATCAATAATATCCAGTGTAGCAAAGGTTTTTGAAAAAGTTTTATCTACTATAATGATTCGATACCTCACAAAATTCAAAATTTTAAGTGAAAATCAATATGGATTTACAGAAGGGAAGGCTACATCGGACGCAATAACTAAAATTGTAAATCAAATACATCAAAATATTGATAACAGAATCCCTTCAATCTGCATTTTTGTTGATTTAAAGAAAGCTTTCGGCACAGTTAATCACAAACTATTATTAGAAGCATTGGAGAGAATTGGTTTCAGAGGAAACACGTACTCACTGATCGAAAGTTAATTGTCAAATCGCCCACAATATGTGCAGATATCAGGATCACTTAGTAAAGAAATGAATATTAAGTGTGGTGTCCCACAAGGAACTGTCTTAGGTCCGCTGTTATTCAATATATATTTAAATGATATTTTCCAAATTAATTGTGTTGGCAAAATAACTAGTTTTGCAGATGATACTGCAATATTATATGAAGGCACTGACTGGTCTGATCTGAAAAATGTAATTGAAAATGATTTTATCAAAATTATTCGGTGGTTTAACAGTAGAAAATTAAGCATTAACTACTCTAAAACACATTTTTTACCATTTGGATCTTATGCTAGACATCTGCCAAATTACACAAATTTCTCCTTCAATATTAATGATCAAAAAATGCAAATTAATAGAGTGCCCAACATAAAATACCTTGGAATGGTCTTGGATCCTCACTTACGATGGGACATCTATGTCAATTATATTTTAAAGAAAGTTAGATTTGTATCCTACAAAATTAAATACCTTGAGAATATATTGACAGAAAAATATCTTCGAACATTATACCATGCATTGATTGAGCCTCATCTCACATATGGTATATTAGCATGGGGAGCTGCATGTTCCTCACATATCTATAATTTAGATGTTTTTCAAAAATGATATTTAAAAAACCGAAACTTTATCCCACTGAAAAATTATACGCAGATGTTCGAATGTATAATATAAGACTTTATTTCTTACACAGTATCACTCACTACCATAAATTTGTAAACACCGACCAAAAAATTAAACATAATCATTATACCAGGTACAAAATTCGTGGCACAATAGTTCCTCAACCGCATAAATCTATAATGCAGCGATCATATCTCTATTTAACGCCTAAATTTTATGAAATTATACCTAAAGACTTAAAAGATTTACGTTTCGGAAATTGTTTCAAAAGAAATTTAAAAAAGTGGCTACATTCTATATCTAGGACTGAAATTCATAAACTCATAAATACGAACATCAACTAAATACATAATCTACTGTAGCTAATTTTTGTCCTTTTTTGTCATTTGCATTCTACAGTTTCAACTTAAATTATTGGTCCATGTACAGGCGATGCCTTCTATTGGGCCTGTTTTGATTTTATATTTATTTACTCATATTGTTTGTTATCTTTGTATATTGAGTGAATAAATATTATTATTATTATTATTATAATGCTCTTCGGTCGGCATTTGTGATATTACTTTTTTTCACATATCGTGGCTTAATATTAACTGAACCAGTTACGTTCTATCTTCTAACAATATTTCTCACACTGTACTGCGATAAGTCTAACAAAGTTGCAATTTCTGAGTTTGATTTCCCAGAATTAAAAAATTTAATTGACAGTAACCGAATTTTCTCACTAATAACCTTTCTTCTACCCATTTTGAAAATCTTAACTACCCAAAACTATTTTAAACGTATTCTGACAGCTGTGATTAATAGAAACAATTGTCATGGCTTTTATTTTTCACAGCCATCTATGCGTTATAGACTTATTTTGCATTGAAATGAAAATAGATTGATATGCTGTAATTGCAACATGTGTTATTTTTATGCTGCAAATTTGATTAGGTAGTGATAAAGTCATTTTTATTATTTGTGTTTGATAAGAAAAAAAAACTAAGATTTCAATAGTGGTGCCAACTGAAGTGGGAATAGGCTCGTATCTATCAAAATTGTGTTCCCTATTTATAAGTGGATTTTTTCAATACGTTAAATAAACTTTAAGACAGTTAATGGTAAGTCCGTTTTTTTTTAATTGTTTGCATTTTACGAGTACATTATCAAATAACGAAACAATACCTAAGAGCCAAACATAACAAACTCCATCTTTATTTACACTGCGTTCCGTCGTAATTTGCCTCTGACATTGCGGCGTTGTCAGATCTTATTTTACTTTAAAGTCGCTTGTCTCTAAAAAAAATGCCGTTTTGACGCCCATGTTATACGAAACTTTTTGCTTCTTTCAACCCCCTCTATTTAAATAATGACTATCGTAACGTTTACACCCTGTATTTTTACAAACTCCGTAAGCAAAAACAGTGAAATCTAGAGATAATCTTCATCATAACTCCCTCAAAAGCGCTTCCTCCTTGGCATCAGCAGCCCCAATTTTAATCTTGATATCGCTTTGAGGTACACGCTGTCAACTCCTGTGTCAACTCGATGAATATTCATTCCACTCGCTCATTGTGTCACGCCTGCCCGCCCACTAGACTTGGATTTTTCGAGCGTCCTCGACATGCATACCTTTGAAGTGAAAAGTGAAAATTAACCTTCGGATCCGAACGTTCTCCTTGTGTCCGGGTGGTACAAAGTGTTTTCTAAATTTCATCCGCGTAGGCATCTCAGTTTCAGCGCAGCAACACCCCAAGGGAAATTCCGTACGCTTGCCTTCACGTCAAGGAAAAAGTTCCTTTAACAAGGTTTTATTATAAAATATCATCGGACTATGGAACTTTTCATATGTACGCGGATCTTTGATGCCCGGGCATCTGCATATATGGAGATCGATATCGTGCCAGGTTTACAAGGTACACGTATCAGGGTCGGATTAAAAAACATTTCTGCTACCTTCACCGGAGACTGTAGCGTGTCACATTATTTATTTATAATAATCCATACACTGCCTGAACAGAGTGATCCAATTGACAGGCAGGGAAAAAACAAAAAAGCTCTACACAGTGCACGATAAAAAAAGACATAAATGTAAATTATCCAATTGTTAAAAAACACCTCTTGAGATCGATTTTTTTTTTTATTTTTTTATATCGAAACAGCCGCGCAGGCAGAAGCCTAAATGCCGGAACACCGCGGCTGCTATGATGATCCCAAAGAAATTTTGTTAATACGATTTTTGAACTGCCTAAGGTTAGTAGAACTGGGAAAAGCTTCCTCCCGTAGTTTGTTCCACAATCTAGACACCCTCGGGACAAAGGAGCGGTCGTATCGGCCAGTTCTGGATGTACGAAGTTTGACACGATTAGGATGGGACGCCGAAGTCAGGCGGGTCTGTCTGGCAGGCACATCGCGCGGCGGCATCATGGAAGAGAGCTCTGAGGAGCAAAGCCCGTTGGTGTAACGATAGAAAAGAGCTAGATCGCCGACGGCCTGCCGGTGCGAAAGAGTCCCGAGACTGTCTGTTAGAGAAGAGTCATCGATCAGTCGGACCGCCCTCCTCTGGACAGCATCGAGCATAGACAATGTAGTCGGGGCGACAGCACCCCAAATGTGTGAGCAATACTCGAGGCTAGGCCTTATCTGGGCCTTGTATAGAGTGAGAAGGTCATGCGGAGAAAAGTACTTCTTAGCCCTAAACAAATAGCCTAGCTTTTTCCCAGCAGCTGCAGCTATTGAAGAGATGTGTTCGTGCCAGATCAGGTCCTCGGTGATCTGGAGTCCGACCAGCCGAAATGAATGGCTCTTTGGTAGAACTCGACCGTCCATCGAAACTGTATGAGCGCTAGGACGCTTTTTGTTCGTCAAAGTACAGTACTGTGTTTTGGAAGCATTGAACTGTACAAGATTGTTGCGTCCCCAAGCAGTGATAGCCTCCAGGTCTCTTGTCAGAGAAGAAGTCGTCGCTAGTCTTCTTTTTTCCAGCTCAGCGGCAGATATCGGCTTGTCACTCTGAATTCCTGCATGTAGAGTGCTGTCATCAGCGAAGCTGTGGATTGGGTTGATCGTGCAGGAAAGGAGGTCGTTGATATGTAAGAGAAACAGTGTTGGAGCCAAGACCGATCCCTGGGGAACACCCGCGTTGACGTTGTGGGATGAAGAGGAGAATCCGCCAATTACGACGGATATCTTGCGGCCAGAGATAAAGTCAGCCACCCATCTGCAAAGCTTTTCTGGGAGGCCGTAGTATGGAAGTTTGCTCAAGAGGGCAGCGTGCCACAGCTGATCGAACGCTTTCGTGATGTCAAGAGCAACGACATGAGCCTCACCATGAGACTGGATGAGTTTACTCCACAGTTGCGTGACGTAAGCTAGGAGGTCCCCTGTGGATTGTTGGTGCCGGAAACCGTACTGCCTGTCGCTAATCAAGCTGTGACGTTCGAGGTAGTCCAGAAGCTCGCGATTTATGCACCTCTCCATCACTTTACTTATAACAGAAAGCAGAGCTATAGGCCTGTAGTTGTAAGGGTCGGTTTTAGATCCTTTTTTTGGGATGGGCTGTACATGAGCAAATTTCCAGTTTTCTGGGAAGGTGCCGGATTCATAAGATATCTGGAAGAGACGCGAAAGAACTGGAGCAAGCTCAGCTGCACATCTCTTCAGTACAATGGCAGGAATCAAGTCCGGACCAGAAGCTTTGTTGATGTCGAGCGACAAGAGCACTCGTCTTACGGTCTTATGCCTGAATGTTACCTCCCGCATAGTGTGGGGAACCCTTTGAATTGACGGCACTTGGGCGTTGGTGGGGACGTCCATGGTGGAGTTGGCAGCAAAGATCTTGGCTAGCACTTCCGCCTTGGCCTTTGAGTCGAATACAATAGTTCCATCCTAACACGTAAGTGGTGGAAGGCTACTGTGTGAGAAGTTCTTTTCAATCTGCTTGGCCAGCGTCCAAAAAGACCGACTGCTATTGCGCTGCGACATTACCCTGTGCCTAACTTTTATATCATGCTGGGGTTTGGCATTGCGAACCGCTTCGTTATATTTGTTTCTGGACTCGACGTCGGCTTGTCTGTTCTCTACAGTGGGGTTTTGTAAGTAGGTTCTGTGGGCCTTGATCTTCTGCTGGCGAGCAGTGTCACACGATTTGTTGAACCAGCCGTTGGACCCTGGTTTAGGAACTTTCACTGTGTGAGGGATGTATTCCTCCATTCCGACGTGGATAATTTCGGTTATTGAAGAACAGACAGTCGACGCATCCGCGTCAGTGAAACAGACATCTCTCCAACGAAAGCTAGAGAAGAAGTCTCTGAGCCCCTCCCAGTCGGCATGTCCGTAATGCCAAGTTTTGCGGCCTGTGCGAGTTTCTGCGGCCACAGCGGCTTCTGACCGAAACCTAACCTCCACAACACCGTGATCTGAGTTACCCAGGGGAGACAGGACGGCAGTGCTGTAAGGGGCAGGATGCGTGGTCAGAAAGAGATCCAGCAGGCTACTGGCGTGTGACGAGACGCGGGGGAAAAAAGTAGGGCTCGTCACCAGCTGGGTCAGGCCTTGAGTAAGAGCGAACGCTTCGACTGCACGGCCTGCTGCATCGGTCTTATTTGAGCCCAACCAAAGCTCATTATGGGCATTGAAATCACCGAGAAGAACTACCTCTGAAGCGGGGTGATTGATGTTCAGGAAGTCGATCTGGACGGCGAGGTATTCGAGTAGGTCATCCCAGTTATGGTTCGAGGGAGAGCGATAAAGGCAGCAAATAAATTTGGGTGATGTTTTGGAGTTGAGGCGAAGCCACAGAATGTCCTTCCGGTCTGATTCCAAAGAAAGATCCCTGGAGCAGGAAAGACTGCTGCGGACAAAAGCCACAACTCCCCCGTTCTTTCTCAGATTGGAGTGCACCTCGTAGTTTGGGAAGTTGAGATGGTTAATCGGTGCAGCCTTGATGGAGCTAAAAATATCAAGTTCAATTACACTGTACACTTTTTTGAAGTCTATAAACACTACATGTGTATGTTTCTGATGTTGATAGCTCTCAGCCTGGATCTCTCTAAGCGTAAAAATTTGGTCCACCACTCCCCTTCCTGCTCTAAACCATTGGTATTCTCCTGTTCTTCCTAACATTTTCGAAGAAAGTCTACTCTTAATACAGGTCGCTAGCACTTTATATCCAACATTCAATAGGGCTATCCCAACTAACAATTAGCACTCCTATTAGAGTTGCAAGAATGATTATACAGTATTCCTTACACAGCAGTATAGCAGTTATACAACAAAAGTGTAAGCCTCTTGCAGCCGCTATAGGATATTTGCGTCAGTGCAAGTTTCAGTCTTTGTCAACTATGCAACTATTCTGTTGTGATTCTACTTTATTGCAACCAAACTATTTCTTACTTATTGAATTACTTGCGCAGCAAATTTCATTGTGATTATCGTGCAAAGTAGTTACGCAATTTCTACGGGCTTCGTATTTGATTCATATTTTGATAATGATCAAAAGTATGTCTAGATTTTTAAGATGGAAAATTGAACTTATCTGCGTTAAATCTTCCACAAATCCTACATTTAGACACAATCACACTAATGTTTATCACTTTATATCTGTAATTTCGAAGTGAAACATAATTATTTAATATCAAATAGAGGAATAAATGTTTGCCCAATATGGCGGGTGATTGTGTATAATCATGGCATCGTCCATGTTGTCTTTAGTTTATTAGAATATTTTGGTGTTGCCTACAGGTGTTATACAACAATTTGACAAATGTCAGAAATGAAATACTGACAGAGTCGAATGATTTACCTATAATTTGTACCAGATCTATATCTTCTTTTTAACCAATATGCATGCGTTGTTTGTCTTAAAACATTGGTTATGGCAGTTGTATACCAACATATTTAGCACATGTACAGCCTTTAACAGTTACTAAACAACAGTTGTATAAGTGCTTCCATTGGGAGCAATTTGTTGACTAAAGTAGTAAATTTGCACAGCAAAACAACAAGGCTCGGGTTTGTTTTATAAACGTTACCATGGATGCCACAACACAACCATTTTGACTAACCTGCAAATATGCCGTATAAAATAGTTGTATAAACGTTTATGCCTCAGATAAAAATTTGTCCTATAAGGTGTTGTGTAACTATGCTATAAGAATATTTTAATCACCTCATTTTAGAGCAAATATGTTGCAGAAAGCAAATTTGCATTACACACAACATTAAGCCAGCATTTTCGTGTTCAGGCAACAACAATAGAGAGCTTTTATGGCTGAACGGTTCTTTTACCAAAAGCTTATAGCACTACTTTGCTAGTTGGGATCCCTCTATAGTTTTCGCAGATCTTTTTATCTCATTTTTTAAACATTGGACTTATTAACGCCTCGCTCCATTCACGCGGCATTCTTTCTGTTTCTCAAATTTCCCCTATCAAACTGTGCATTACCTCAATAACTTGGACTAAATTAGGTAAATTATATCTACTTAAGAGAATGTCATTGCGTATGCTCCTTTCAGGGTACGCTTATTCAAGCGCTTATCCTCTAGATATGCTTGAATAATGTCAGAACAATTGTAAATAAAGCTTTATGAATCTAGGACCAGGGCAACCCGTCGGAAAGAGCAGTCAATGTTCTGATTCACGCAATGGGTTTTATTAAGTTTTGAAAAATGAACACTGCGCGACAAAAATGATAGACAGTTTCGTTTCTTGACCTACACTGCTCGACAAAATGTCTGTTGAGAGGTTAGGTCGCCGCTTTGTGGGGTGAAATGAAGAACAGACTTTGTTGCTTGTTGCGTTGAATTGTTGGAGTTTTATTGGTGTACACAATTGCAGTCTGTATTAGACGTTTTACAATAACACTCTTTTAGGTTAATATTCAAATTTCACAATTATTTAGACAGTTTTTGTCGTGCTGAGAATAAAAACGTGTGGACTGTATCTTGTTCTCGACGTTGCCACGATGAGCCGATTGTTCGGGATTCGCGGAAACAATGTCAGAAATCAACAAGTTCACTAATTTCGATTAATTGGTCAAATTCGATCGCGACATTCTACCTCAAACGGGACTTCGAAATAGCTTACCACTTTTTGATGCCTCTCCACTAACTGTATACTCACCCTTCCAGCTGGGTATTTTGGGATGTAGTACGCCACAGGGATCGCAGCCCCCAACCCGCTCTTTCCCCCGGCCAGCAGCACCAAAACACCCCCTCGGGTGTTTACCACGAAAGCGAATTACAGATTCAAATGTTCTAGGCGGAGCAATCGCTCCCATTATATCGCCTGTGCGGATTTACAAATGACTATTAATTAGTTGCTATTTTGCCTTCACCTCCAGTTACGTAATAAGCACCTTTGGATGAATTTTTCACGGAAAATGTAGAATGGATTGCTTATTGGGATCTCTACTGAGGGAAAGTAGGATGATAATAATCTGTATTGCCAAGCAGTCTCGCAATTACAGGACAAGAATGCTGAAGTAAACGATAAAACCAAATTAAAAGAAAAATAGAAAACAATGGAAGTGGAATATAGATACTAATTGAATTAGCAGAGAGTACGGAAGTACAGCAGTTTACAGAAAAACAAATAATATAGGATTTGTGATATTATGTCAAGCATCAATGCGTACAGGGTTTGTCCGGAAAGTAGTAGGACTGAGTCGATTTAAAAAAATTTTTTGAGCCAATCGTTACAATTCTTTAAAAACTTTCAAAATAGGCTCCTTCTGCGTCGATGCAGCGCTGCCAGCGCGATTTCCGAGCATTGAAGGCGCTTCCACGTAAAACTTGGCGTTGACGGTTTGTCCAGGAGGAACAAATTCATGGTGGACGATACCTTTGATGTCAAAAAAGACAATGAGCATCGTTTTCACTTTAGATTTGCTCATTCTTCCCTTTTTTGGGCGAGGAGACGCCGTCGTGCGCCACTCGGAAGATTGCCTCTTTGTCTCGGGATCATACTCAAAGATCCACGACTCGTCACCTGTGATTACGTTATTCAAAAATTGGGGGTCACTTTCACACGTGTTCAAATTTTCTTGGCACACTTCCATTCGCCGCAATTTCTGGTCGTCGGTGAGCACTTTTGGGACACCTTGCGCAAGTTCAAATGCTGTGTCACAATGTCATGAACCACAGATTTTTGTGCAACTAACTCGTTATCCTTATACCAATGTGTTTCTGTCTCAAGTTGTTCATGTTGGACAGTGCAAAAATCCAGAGAAAACGAAACTTGTGTGAGAGAAATAAGAAACGTAGTTTATGGTTTTTACAAACATAGTAAGATATAAAAAAAATATCATATTCGATTTTCTAACTACTAAAACATTTCAGATGGTCATTCAGTATTGATTTTCATGAGACATTCTACACATACTTAACCTCTATTTGAATTACGTTACATTGATGACGGGCAATTAATCAGAAACACGTGTCTATGCAAGGGCGTACCCTGCTCAAAACGGAAGGTGGGGCAGCTTCAAAAGAATTTCCGGTGGAATCTAGATAACTATGCTCGATATTTTTCTTTCTATTTGCATTTCATTATCGTGCGACATTTGTTTTACCGTTTCCGGTGGCGAGGTTCAAATTTGTCATTATACAGTTTTAGGGAAAAAATGGAAATTAGTTAATATTTTCAATATTTTATTCAATCACAAGCTGCAACTATTCTTTCTCTTAATTCCTCTACAGCGTTAATGGGACTTGTGCACTCTAGTGCCTTAAGATGTCCCACAAAAAGAAATCTGAACTGTTGAGGTCTGGGGACCTTGGTGGCCATTCTTGGGGCCCACCGCGTCCAATCCAACGATTTGAATAAACAAGGGGGGAGCTGCCCCCCTTGTCCCCCCCTCCCCAGGGCACTCCCTTGAGTCTATATTATTTTACAGGTAAAATTACCTCTATTGGAAAAGATAATGCAGTATGTATCGCAACCAATAGATTCCAGATGAACCATAACAATTTTCTAATGAACGTCTCTCTATGTGTACTTGGTACATTTTATTCTACAAAATTTCAGTCACTGAAAGTATCCAGATATGTGAGTTACAGCTTTGAGTACGGTCCTGAGTTTTACAAGATATAACACCAGATTTAAGCATCCCACAAACCGGCGCGAAATATTCGCTTTGGCTGCGAAACTTTCGCGGCGATGAATTCGCGATCAGACTAAAACGCGGCGGTTTACGGACAGGCTCAGACTTGTGCGAAGCGAATGCGATTGTTCCAGCGTTTTCATCGCGGGGTATTTCAGTTCGCGTTTTTGACGCCGTTCTTCGAAAATTCGCAATGGCAAAAACGGAACTATTGATAGAAATAGTGAAAAAGTATCCTTGTTTGTATGATTTGTCGAACGATGAATACAGGAATGTGAGAAAGAAAGACAAGATTTGGATGGAAATAGGAAAAGAATTAAATACAAATGGTATGTACCTAATATTTTTTATTAACTTGTTAAATAATTTACAGTCTACACAAATGTGAAAACAAACATTCTATATATTGGGCATAGGCATATAAGAATTAAAATAATTTACGAATTTGTCACGAGTAGAAAATGCTAGCCTTGCTGCCCGCCGAGGATCATTTGCTATATCAGTAAAAGCTCCAAGCACGGGTTCTGGAGGATCTAAGAATTGAAAATATTTGTCATCGCCACTTTTACTTCGTAAAAAATTGTGTAAAACACATGCCATACGTACAATTAGAATAGTAGTATCTACTTTAGTTTCTAATGGCCTGTAAAATATTCGCCATTTTTGAGACAAAATACCAAACGCATTTTCCACGACCCTTCTAGCTCGACAAAGTCTTACATTGTATTTCTCTTTTCTGACGTCTGTTAAAGTTTGCTTATAAGGAAATGGTCTCATAAGGTATGGTTTTAAAGCAAATGCTTCATCACCAATTAAGACGTACGAGCAGATTTCATTTTGCCCAGGGAGAAATCTAGGTGCAGGGACACTCATTAAATTTTGCTCAAATCGTTTTCCCATGTTTGAGGTTTCGAAAATACCCCCATCACTATTTTTTCCGAAACCACCAATATCAACACATATAAATTTATAGTCCGGGCCAACAATGGCCATAAGTACTATTGAATATTTATGTAAATAGCACCAGTAATTGGAGCCACTGTTGTTAGGTCTCTTGATTGCTACATGTTTACCGTCCACGCTGCCAATGCAATTGGGAAATCCCCATCTATTTTCAAATTCTTCAGCTCATTTTTTCCATATATTCTCTGTTGGTTCTGGTAAATATATATGCTCCATATGTCTGCATATCGCTTCACAGACTTCGGTTACGATTGCACTCACTGTTGTAAAGCCAAATCGAAAGCTATGCCCAATGGTATAGAAGGTGTCACCAGTGGCAAGGAATCTATAAAAAAAATCGTTTTTAGGTGATGAAGTAAAAAAAAGGTGGAAGAATATCAGAGACACATTTGCAAAATATATAAAATCTACCAAACCAAAGACCGGCCAAGCAGTGGGCAACATAAAGAAATGGCAGTGGGCTGACTACATGGAATTTTTCCGTCCTTTTTTGGCATTTGCCAAAACGTCGTCTAATGTGAAAGATATTGACGTCATACATTATGAGACTGCCGAATTTAACTCAAATATGTATCAGGAAAGGGCTGGAAATGTAGAAACCGAAAATTTGGAAGACCGCGGCCATGGAGAAGATGAAAATGCTGATGTAGATGCAGAAGATGCACAGAACGCCTCGGCAACACAGACAGCACCACCTTCTTCATTGAACACTAGAGCAGTGACTACTCCAGGGCACACCTTTCCGCAGACTGCAACTACACCAAAATATAAAACGAGCAGAAAACGCTATGAACCACCATCTTCGTCTGTACAACAGCTCATTAATTATTTTGAAGGTAAAAAACCTAAAAAAAAAACGAGGCCATTGATTCACTTTTCTTGGCACATGCACAGACTGTGAAAACACTTCCCTTAAAGCGTCAAGCCCGAATAAAACTAAAAATAGCCGAATTAATAGCGCACGAAGAATTTGAACATATTGAAGAAATGTCTTCGGCGTCTACCCAGAATTCTGCAAGTATGTATGATAGTAGTATGTCGTCCTTCCCAAGCGGCACTGGGTTTACTTCAATAATATACCCAACAGAGGAGGCAAATTCTGCCTCGAATTATTTAGCAACATTTAATCCTAGTAGCAACATGTAGTCCAATTATTACAATAAAATATTTATTTCACGATCCCTGAAGTTTTCGTATTCGATAAGCCTACTAATTTTAATACATATAATTTTTTTACCTGAGTGTAATAACAAGTCGTTCTTCTGGCGAAATAGCTTCACGATAATTTGTGTCAGATTTTCGTATTTCATCTTTCACCAAGTTCAATATTTCATCGAAACACTCTGGAGTCATTCTAAAATATACGTAAAAGCGCTGTTCATCCAGCCGAAGTTGTGGCATCAAGGTATGGTATTCCCCAAATTTATTTCGTTCCAAGTTAATATCATGTACCCACTTCCTTCGTTTCCTAAACAAAATTGAAAATATTTGTTTTATGTACTTCGTTAAACTTAATACATACCCAACTATCAAATGGCGTTAAATAAACATAAATTACCGTGCATTTTGTTACTCTTCTAAAGCAAGAAATAGAAGTGCCTCCTCTTCTTCTGAAGACGAGCTCATTGCAAAAGGCAAAAATAAAATGTACGCAACCTGTCGAAACCTTCACGTTGGCGGAGCGAATAAGACGCTTTGGTATGAATAAACAGGCGAAACAGATTGCGAATTTCGCTCTGAATTTCGTTGCGAATACTTCGCCGCGATTATTTCGCGCCGGTTTGTGGGATGCTTTATTATTGCCAACGTTACAGACTAATACAAAGACGCCACTTGCTGGTCAGCTATTTACCTCAGTAGACCTCAAAACGTTATGGCTCGTAAAATAGGCTGTAAACATTTTATCTGTCCATGGTTGGATGGTATCGCGTACGAAAGCAGCATGCTTATAGAAATTGAACATGAATTGAAAATTTCGCTAAAACGAAGCTAGTAGATGGGATCCTTTTCTTGATTTTTAAACTGAAACGGAGGCTTTCCTCGCAAAGCTCGGCCATCCATCAGAATCGGATGTACGCTTCTACGCCTGTAGTTAGTTAAGGCACAGTACAATGCCAAACTAAACATTCAAGGAACAGTTTTTCTTTCTCGTCAGGCGGTGTAATGAAGTAAGCAACGATGGCGCGCTATTCGGATTCATCCGATGTTTTGTCTATTAAAATAACGAGCAGAAACCGCAACAAGAAAGCTGAAAAAGGAGGTCGTTTGGGATTTAAGGAGCACGGCATTAGAACGTTTGTCGGGAAACGAACTTATACGTTTAACTTTCGATCGATCCAAACTACGTACAGCTCCTCAATGCGGATATGTTTGTAAGAAATGTGGATCGTGCAAGGGCATGCTCCAAGACCAATTATTAAATAATCGTATTTATTTGGAACTTACTGAAGAGCTTATATGAACAGGCACTACAGACTACTCGACTTCACAAAACGTATGCAACCAACAATGCCTGTAGTTGAGCTATTCCTCCATAGATGGTCGCTCACACAGCGATCCTGGTGAGCAAACGTGGAATGACTGTTTGCACCCTAAAAACTACCTAGTCTGATAGATGACATTATATAGTTTTTTTTACGTTTTGTAAGTTTTTTACGCACTTTCTCATTCATAAAATTGAGGATGGCACAACGCTCCCGGACCCGGCAAACATTGTGCTGTAGCTTAAATATTAATTCATTTAATCATGAAAATCTGTTCTGATCTGTAAAAGCGACCTTCCTTAATCAGATTTAAAGCGGGATAATGGAACGTCAAGACAATTTGACCCTTAATACAATACCCTGTCTTGCGACATTACTTCATTTTTTAGAAGTATCGCTATCGCGCACCTTGCAATTTACGAAACTGATATTCCGTCGAGATAATAGTGACATTTTTATTTGCGAAATCAGTTCATTTCAGCCGAGTTCCACCCTTCTCAATAAACTGGAGGTAAACAATAGCGTCGCTAACAGCTCATTTAACCCTTTTTAGCCACCCCTATAGGATGACAGCTTTGTTTAGGGAAACACTACGCTTGCAAAGATAGTATCAAGTCACTCTCCTTTGAGGCAATCAGCGATCCCTTAAAATCCGAAGGGTTAAGATTCACGCCGTTTTACTTCACACCCCGCTGGCGAAGCAATATAGTAATCGCGGAAGATTACTTAAATGAGATATTGTTTTTCGTCACGCCTTTCACACTACGAGTAGATTGCCACGAAGGCCATTTTTAACATATGAACCGACTGCGCATCATACCCGCGCATCCTGCCACGTAACTATTGCCCCGTCTTTCACAGGGTTGCCATATTGGGAGGTGTTGCCCCAAATTTCTGGTATTTTCAAGGGACGAAATGGTCTGGAGGATTTCTTGAGGGAAAATTGAAAGCGTTGGGTACTTTTGAGGTATTTATATAAGTTGTGAACTAGCTGGTCGATTTAGCTATGTTTGTCTTACACGCGGGTTTCGGGAGAAAGAACTAGACGATTACCCGTCTTCTCTGCGATTTTGCATGGTTTGGTTATAAATCCACAGGTCTGCCATTTCCCAATCCCCAAATGGCGAAGAGATAAGAAAAGCGCACTTGTGGCTCAAGAAACAAGTTCTGACAAGTTTGAAAAATAGTCTCAATTCCTTGGAAAAGTATATCACATATACACACCCCTCCCCGGCTAGTGAAATAGGATTAGAGGGTTTTTAAAAAAAGTGGCAAATATGGGGGATTTTTGTACATGTCCTGTGGGAATTCTGTTTGATCCACTTAGCAACGCTGGTCTTTCACTACGTTGCTATTACGGTTTACGTCTCTGTCGGTGTTGGTTGCGTGGTTATCCTGCTAATCAATTAAGCAATTGATCTATCAAACAATCAATCAATCCATCAATTCCTCGATTAGTTGATTAGTCAATTCGTCAATACATCGATTCATAATTCAATCACTTAATCAATTCATCAAGCAATCATTCAATTATCTAATCAGGCAGTCAAAGAATCAATTAATCAATCGTTCGATCGATCAACCCATCAATCAACTCATCAATCAAGCAACCAATAATTCAATCAATCCATCAATTAATCAATCAATCAGTCAATCAATTAAACAATCCATCAATCAATCAATCAATTAATCAATGTTCCGGAAACTGCGCATTCTGGAAAATAGGTTACAAGCGAAAGTTGTACGGTTTCGAGATAACAAAATGAAAGTCACCTTGACCACGACATTGAAAGTCATTTAAAGGTCAAGGTCGTATCAGTATAAAAATGAGCTGTTTTCTTCGGAAATTTTGACTTGTTACCTTAAAGGTCATAGTCAGTATCAAGGTCGCCTTTGAGTTACCTCCACAAACCTCACGACTGTGCTGTCGAGTAGTTTTGCCAAAGCAAACTATTAAAGATGTCTTTATTTGACCTTGACGGCAACGATGAAGGTCAAGGTGATGTTCGGCCGTAAAATTTGCGCCTCGTTTCAATTCGGACGTGAAAAAGGGGCGGTTCCATTTGAAAATATTAAATTGACCTTTAAATGACCTTGAAGTGTAGCGTAACTGTAATGTGACGCCACTGACTTCGGTCGGTGATATGGATTACAGTGAACAGCAGTATACTCAGAGACTCAGAGAAACGCAACATTTCATCCGACGAACTTTGTAAATGGCCTGAAAGCATATATAATTTTAACAAGAATCCGAACATGCATATCTCACATAAGTGTGACATTGCTAAGCGTATCATCTCTACAGGCGCTTCCTTAATAACTGAGGAAACTTCTAAAGACGACACCGAATTCTGTTCTCCTGATAAATAAACTTCTGTGAGATTGAAAGAGTATCGTTGAAACGTAGATATTGCTTTATTAAATGCGTCATAAAAATGTATAGAATCTGAATAATAACCTGAGAGAGTGGGAAGTTTGACTTCCAAGTCGATGTGGTGTACTAGTAGCACGAAGTGTAATCAAAATATGTATTATCAAATGTCAAATATTTAAACGATCCTCAAAATTGTATAAAAGTTCTATCTGACCTCGTAGGTATCTTGAAATTTGTATATTTCTTTATTAATGATAGAGTACCGATTCCTAGGCCAAACCCTTTTCAATGATTATGTTTTGCCAAATTTCTTAACTTATTGATCTATTGAGGTCGAAACTACCCAATATTATATCTTTCTTTCTTAGCGACTGAGTATTGTTTTGAAATGTTATAATAGTTTATCAATGATTTGCTCGTTTTATACCAGAAATTTCCTTATAAAACGTCGTTGGTCCCTCGTAAAAATGGTTTTCTAGGGTCTACTCATAGGCAACCAGCGATGATGTATGTAGGTAGGTTCGGTTACCCAATTTTCGTTATTATTATTTTTGGCACACATTTTGGCTTCGATATACCTAGCTTGGTATGAAAAAGAACTTACCGCTGAAGAGGTTAAAATCACATAAAAATGGACGGATTAGCACCAACAACAAGCAAAACAAACTAAGAAAGTACTACTCCATAAACTGGTGATTGGGGCCCAATATCCTAAAACATTTAGAAGCCTCAACGAAGACTTAAGCAGGAAATGACCCTTATTACTTTAACCTAAAACAAAGGTCCTACGGACCGCTCTAGCTGACAATGACAGATAGAATAGAACGGTTGACGTAAAATTGACGTCTGGTAGATGGGCAAAACGGCACAAAAAAATCGCTATTCAGTCTCACCGCATATAGCTCTGCAAATGATATGGTTTTGGACGTACTATTATCAGTATTATCCACACTTCGAACATGTTCTTTTCCCTTTCCTAACATTGTATTGCAAAAAATAAATTACAGAGCCGCAGGCTGTTTCAATCAAAACCGTGCCGCGTTCGGCATGATTAAATTTCTGTAACAATGAGATAGAATTACCGTTTTTATACCGTATATTTCATGTCCGAAATCTTTAATATCCATTTGTCACGCTACCCTGCCAGGGTAGTCTTAATCTTATTTTTACTATTTTTACCCAAGTCACTATAAGGAATCGAGGTCTTTATGGATATTCGTAACAATAATTCGAATTTGTATTATAGGATGTCTTTCCTTTCTTTTATCTACGATCCAGTTGTACTTTATACATTGAATATCACTTTTCAGTCCATAGCCCTGGGACGGTAAACCAACTTTAGCGCCCACTATCTATGGATTAAAGTTTGCAGTGTGAGAACACGCAGAGCTCTGCACCTTGGACCGTGGTTTCATACAGCGGGTCATAAACAATATTGTGCCCTGAATACACGTATAACTATAGTACTAAGTATATATGTCCTGCATCGCTCCCTCTCCAACAGATGAAAATAGCGTCAAGACGTTTTCTTAAAGAATTCTCACCAAGCAAATGGCACAAAAATATCTATGGAAAGATTTCAAAGCGCGTTTGGAGGATTCTTTTGAAAATTGATTTGGAAAGGTCTTCCAAAATGGCCGTAACACCACGGCATTTCCAAAACTTATAATAAAAGCAGGATACTTGAAAGGTTTTGTACCAATCAAGTCTCTCAAATACATGGCGATTACTTTTCTACAAAAATTATCCTAGATTATTTCAAAAAATGAAAACTCCTACATAGCACTTGACGTTTATGCAACCATTCAATCAACATTCGCTGAACCTCCGTTTCAGCAAAATCGGAACGCAGGCCACCTGCTTTGGAAGGAACGTATCCATAAAAAAGAGGTGTGTCTCAGCAACACCTTTAAGGCGTGGCTTCTTCTGTTAAGATCGACACGCCCCTTTTCCCAGCCGAGTACCGGAGTAGCCATTCATTGCCTCTGTCATATGTACGTCACTTGTCAATCTTACCATACGTCATAGCCGCACAGGGTTGCCACATTGCATATTTTTCTCCCAAATTTGGAACATTTTTGGAGGATAATAGGGGAGATTTTTTGGGGAAAAATAAGATTTTTGGTATTTTATTCCATTCTTAACCACGAGAAACTGTCCACTGCTAAATAACAATTTTATCTGCAGCTTTTACTTTTCTCATGTCGCACCCATCTCCAAAAAACATCTACGCTGACCCATTTCTATATGTTAGGCCCGTATCGTCAGTCGTCCCTACAATTGTAGGGCGCGTTTATGGCCTCCTCGATTGTCATAGTTTTCTACTTCTCCGTGTCAGAACTCTATTTTGAGGTTATGTCACAAACATCTATTTGCATCAAATTGTGCTTGCTTTTGAGTTATATCATGTTTTATCAGCCTGAAATTTCCTACAATTTAAAAAGAAAACATATCTTCACAATAGGAGAGCGCTGACGCTGACACGGAACAAGTGTAATCTAGAAATTTTTGAAGGAGAGAAAGGAGTATGACAATCAAGGAGGCCATAAACGCGCCCTACAATTGTAGGGACGACTGACGATACGGGCCTTAGTGTCAATTGTAGATTGGTAGACATGCATCCCTACTAGTCATAGAACACAGAAAAACATTAGAGTAATAAGTTGTAAATTTGATTTGCTATTTTTGTCTCACACGCGCGTTTCATAAGAAAGAACGACGATAACTCATCTTTTCAGCGATTTTGTACGGGTTTGTTCATCTTGTAGATTCACGGATCTGCGATTTCTCAATACAAAAATACCGAAGTGATAGCGAAGGCGAGTATTGTTGGTCTGACAATTCGTTGCCAGAATAATTCTTTCTAATTTTATGCCCCCCTCCCCGTGGTCAATCAACTAGTTCAACCTCTTCACCCCCTTCCTCCACCTCGACTACTAAATACGATTTGGTGTATTTTTTTTAAGAAAGTTGCTAATCTGGGCGTTCTTGTGCTTATCGTCGGAGAATTCTGTTTGAACCATCTGGCAACGCTGTAACCTCAAAAAACTGTAGGCTGTCACTGTCTGTTATTTGCTTATGTTTACGTTCTACTGCTATAATTCAAAAAATATCCTGAAGACAATGGATATAACTAAATTATAACACCATAGATTGGTTTTCTATGTTGGAGACAGAGAGATATGATGCTTTGAATGTAATTTTCACGTTCACAATATGGAGCTCGGTGAGCAAACTTTGAAGGTCAAGCATGAGCCCTATGAGGAAATAGAAATAGACAGTGCTAGTGTAAAAGTTGAGAATGAAGATCTCAACGAATCTGTCTGGTAAGGAGCCAGGCTTTTTTAGTACAATCAAAGTAAATTGTGCATTTTCTATAAAAATTGCACATCACAGAAACCTAGTATCTTGAAAGTTTTTATTACTCATTCTAGTATCAAGTCCGAGAGGGCTAAAACCAGTACTCAAGAAGCAACTGACTCCACTTTTGAATTTGTGGGGCTTGAGATTGCTAATGGTGTATGTCAATCTACAACTGACAAAATAGAAATCAAGACTGAACCACCAGAAATAGCTAGAGAAGATTGGAGTTTGCTGCAAAGTTCACATACATGTTACTCAGCATGTCCAAGGTAACTGACCTGCTGTTCAAGATTAGTAAAGATGATAATCATTTTATTTTAGAATAAAAGTAGAGCAGACCAAAGAAGACTGGGATAAGACAGCTGCCAACAAAGAAGCAAGTAAGGAAATTAAATTGGAAGACAATGCAAAGGTCAAATGTGAAGATATGGAAAGTTTGGAACAGAATCAACAACTAGATATTGACATGAAGATCGATCCATCAGCCCTGTCTGCAGAACTAGAGCTTGAAAGGTGAGTTTTTATGAAGGAAATTCTGGTAAAAAGTTTTTTTATCAAAATTATTATCTTCACCAGTAATGTTATTTAATCCCTACTAGTATTATGATGAATGTGTATATTCTGTTTCAACAGGAAAGGGCAGAACTTGACTTTTAGCATATACAGTAATGGACAAAAGTATATAGACAAATTAATATTGTGCTTTATTTCTTTTTTAACTTGTTTTATTAATACACCAACCTATATACATAATTCCTTATAGCATAATACTCACTTATACATAAATAAATTCATTAGACTCCCTTACAATTTTTCTTACTTGGGCGACGCGCAAATAACTTCAAGTCATTTAACCTTCTACTTATAGTTTTCTTAGAAACACTGATAATTCCTTTTGCCTCGATTTCGGCTTTTATTTGTCTTGGGCTTTTAAACGGATCTTTGGACAAAATTACTTTTATTAATCTAACTGATCTAGCATTTAGTTTTCAAGGCCGACCACTTCTCTTAGAGGCTTCCAAGATACATTTTTGTTTATATTTGTTCAATGTTCAATATTGCCCAAACTGCTTTATGCTTAAGCTTCAAATTTTTGGCAATGTCAACTTGATGTTGACCATCTTTGTATAACTCAATGCTCTTAGGTTTACTTTGGGGAAAATATTATTTCTTTTTAAAGGTAGGTGTATACAGATATGGGAATGGTTTAAATCCTTCCTTGAAAATCAATATATAAAGGTAGAAATACAAAATACAGAATCTAAAACATTTCCTCTATCTTTAGATCCCTCAGGTATCAGTACCACAACTGTTGTTTCTTATTAATTTTTTTTTGTGAATGATCTCCCCAAACAGGTAAAAACAGAAAAAGTAGTAGTTGTTTGCAGATGATACATCTGTAATAGTGCATGAGAAATCCCCAGAAGAGATTGAAGAGAAAATAATGGAATTTTGCAATGATGAGTATGCCAATATTATTTTTGTGTATGGGTTCTGTAAAGAAAACGCTTTAGGGAAAAACATTATTTGTAGCAAATTGAAGGTAAAATTTGAAAAATTGCGCGTACTACACTAACAGTGGCGTACAATTTTTATTTGGAAAAATAATGACACTAATCACCCTGTATAAGATTTGAACATACACATGTTCATCTTTTAAATCAACATGACTGTCCAAATTGTATCAGCTGGAGGTAATTGTTATTTTGTTTCAGTGACGCGAAAGAGAAAAACTGCAGAAAACAACTTGTTATGGACACAGAAGCTGGAGGAAATCTGTACACTTGTTATAACTGTGCATATGATACCAATTCTAAAAATGATCTACTGCATCACCTTAATGATAACAGTTGTAATATGTATGAAGTTCAAACTACTTTGCATAGGAAAAAGAAAAAAAGGAGCTTCACAATTGAGATTAAGCGTGAAAAATGGCTACAAAAACAGCATGCTTCCAGTAGCTCTGGCCTTGAAACAGATAGGGAATGTTCTGAGAGCGAGCTGATCAAAAATCCACTTGGCTACGGATCGGTTACATTTGAAAAATTTGCATGTGAATACTGCGATTTTAAAACAATCAGGCACTATACTTTGAAGGAGCATCACAAAAAACAACATAGTGGTGCCTTCTTCGCAAAATGTCAGTATTGTGACTACAAAGCAAACTATATATATATTTTAAAGAAGCATGTGGAAAGAGTTCACGATATCAGTACTTGTTCACATTGTGGGGAAATTTTGAAGACTCATATGTCGCTAGTGTGGCATATATTCAACAAACATGAGTATTTTGTTTCCTTCGTGAATAACTTCTATGAATGTTCGAAATGCTCGTATAAATCTCAAGCAAAAAAATCCGTACAAGATCATATGTTGACACATTTTGATGAAGCAATTTTCACTACTACAGTTTCTCTAAACAAACCAAGTGATTCGTCCTTGAACTATATACAGTGTGTGCATTGTAAAGCAGCTTTAAAAAACGAACATGCGTTAGACGCCCATATAGTAAGCGCGCATCCTAATTGTATCCCAACACTGTCCTATAAACTGTATAAGTGTTCGTTTTGCGAATTTAAAATTATCGGAAATCCTTATAATTTATTCGAGCACAAATGGAAACAACATGGTATAACTCCTGATTTTTTCCTCTGTAAATACTGTTCAGCCGAGTTTAAGAGGAAGAAAGGGTTAGACGAGCATTTGCTTACAAAGCATCATATTGTAAGTTACTCAGTTAGTGATGAGCTGCACAAATGTCCAAACTGTTCGTTCGCAAGCACGATGGAAAGAAATTTAGAGAGGCACATAAGTAAGAATGAATGTTATGCACGTTGTGAACATTGTAATTTAGCCTTCAGAGGAAAATTGCCGCTAGATGACCATATATTAAAAAAGCATCCTGACTTTATAAAAACAATTACTTCCAACATATATGTATGCAAGCTGTGTTGGTATAAAACAACCATACAGAGGGAGTTTGGTAGACATTTGACAACACATTCAAAGGACAGTATTTGAAGATCCACCAGAAAAAAACTAGAGGCTTCTATCTAGTATTGATCACATTATTAGTATTAAATGTGGGGGCACAAGATCGGCTCTTTCTGTTGACTCCAACACTCTGATGTGATGCTCGACCACCATTATCACTATCAAACACCCGGACTGAATATCTCAGCTCTTATGCTGTAATCTACAAGGAAAAAGCCTAGATAATATCAGGCAAGAGATTAAGCAATTAAAGGAATAATCCAAATGTTTTGTTTTATCGGAAATACTTCTTATAATTGTATTACATTTTAACTTTATCATTTATTTTTTGTTATATATTCTTCAACGTCTATAGAAATATAAAGTGCTTCAGACAAATATATTTTCATTTAAAACCAACCTCCTATCCTGTTTCCCTCAGAAGAGTTGGAAGTAGACCTAATTTCCACTTCCCACGTCACAGCACTAAACCACCACTGACACACAATCGAGAACCCTATAGTACTACATAAAAAAGTACCTAAACCGAATAGAGCTCGGTACGGACCTGTGAACGCGTCGACATCCTGCTCTGGCGACGGTTGCCGAGAGACTGAAGCGTGTGAGTGCTGTACCTCGGTGCGACGATGTAGTACGGCTGGGTAGTACAGCCACGCCCCTTTTCAGCTCCCACTCCGCGCGTCTGCGTTTTCTTATCTGACAGTATCACGAAGCGACTCGATGTTTACGTTGACTGGTAGCAGACGCGCGGAGTGGGAGCTGGAAAGGGGCGTGGCTTTACTACCCCGGCCGTACTATATCGTCGCAGCGAGGTACAGCACTCACAAACTCACATGCCTCAGTCTCTCGGCAACCGTCGGCGCAGCGGAATGTCAGATAAGAAAACGCAGACGCGCGTAGTGGGAGCTGGAAAGGGGCGTGGCTTTACTACCCCGGCCGTACTATATCGTCGCAGCGAGGTACAGCACTCACATGCCTCAGTCTCTCGGCAACCGTCGGCGCAGCGGAATGTCAGATAATAAAACGCAGACGCGCGGAGTGGGAGCTGGAAAGGGGCGTGGCTTTACTGCCCGGCCGTACTATATCGTCGCAGCGAGGTACAGCACTCACATGCCTCAGTCTCTCGGCAACCGTCGGCGCAGCGGAATGTCAGATAATAAAACGCAGACGCGCGGAGTGGGAGCTGGAAAGGGGCGTGGCTTTACTGCCCGGCCGTACTATATCGTCGCAGCGAGGTACAGCACTCACATGCATCAGTCTCTCGGCAACCGTCGACGGCGCGGAATGTCCACGCGTACACAGCTCCATGCAGAGCTCTATTCGGTTAAGCTATTTTTTTAGTAGTGATGTTCACTATAGGGTTCTCGATTGTCTCTCAGTGGTGTTTTAGTGTTGTGGCGTGGGTGTCAACTGTTTGCAAAGTGGAAATTAGGTCTTCTTTCAACTCTTCTGAGGGAAGCAGGATACATGTGGAGCAAACTAGGTGAGCCTTGCATACTCATCTACTTGTATGTTAGGGTTGACATCCTATGTTTTTAAATAAATTGCGCACAATGCTTATACTGAGATATTAGTCATATACTGAGGTATTTGGGAAAACTAAAATTTGGCCAAATAGTTTTTATTTTAGTCTGACTTTATTTTAAAAAATGTCAAAATACTAATGGCACTACATGATGGTGTTTTAAAATGTGCCCGAAGTGCATAACATTTAAAAAAGTTCGACCCTGTGTCTAATAGCATCTTTTTCTACGATGTATCACGTTACTTTTGTTTTTTTCTAAGTTATAAACAAACATGTTTTTTCTTTCTTTAATTTTGTTTAACTAGACGTTGCTAACAAATGCTTGATGTAAGATTGTGTTATTACTGACTCTAACCTAGTCTGGTCCTTATCTTGGCCACCCTGTAATACATTATTATAAAAATAAATTCACAGAAACGTGCACTAATCTAACGTTCTTGTGAGTATTCTTATGTACTTACATTCATTTTTGAAAAATCTCAAAACCATTATCAAAGCCTCGAACAAAATACTATTTTGTTGAGAATAAGTAGGCGTGTCGACAGAACACCGAGTCCTGTCTTTAGTTGATGTGGAAACGCCTCTTTCCCTCGTCAAGAGTTTAGAATAAGTATCCACTTGTCACAGGTACGTCATAACCTCAAAAGGTGTTGTTTATAATTTAAAAAAAGTGTGCAAGATAATCAACTAAAAACTAAATCCAAATCGCCATACGAAATTTACTATAGTGGCGCGTGGTACTTTATTTGGTGGCACTGCAAATCGGTTCTGTATTGGTGGTGCAAGAGACATGCTGCTTTGAGTTTTGGTCCTTATTTTCGCTAATTTTCACAATATGGATCTGGACAAGCAGGCTGTAAAAATCAAGTATGAACTGCACGAAGAAATAGACATAGACACTGTAAAAGTAGAGAATGAAGATCCCAACGAATCTGTCTGGTAAGACGCCAGGTTCTTGAAGCACCACCAATCTCTATAGAAATAAGAAAAACTAATTCCTATTCCACATTAAATCTGCCATCTCAACCTTTTTTTCTAGTATCAAATCCGAAAATGCTGAAATTAGTGATTCTGCAGGGCTTGAACTTGATAATGGTGTATATCAGTCTGCAACTGACAAAATGAGAATCAAGACTGAAATTCCAGACATAGCTACTAAACAAGATAGAGAAGATTTGAGTATCACCAGTTTGCTGCAAACAAACTCATATACTTGTTACTCAGCATGGCCAAGGTAACTAAGGGCCCTATTGTCAATTGTTCTACAATTGCAGGATACATTGATTTTCATAGTAATTTCTCTCCTTCAGAAAGGCTAGGGTATTTCTAGGTTTCTACTGTTTCATGTCAGCATCAGCTCTCTCCTTTTGTGAGGTTATGTTTTTGAATTGTGGGAATGACTCACAATACAGCACTAAGTTGCTGTTTAAGATTATCATGAATGATTACAAGACAATGTCACCATACATAATTGATTAATCAAATCCAAGCGAATAACCAAAATTGTGCCGCGGTTATAATATGGTTCAAGATGACACACGGGTTGATGACGTCAGTTACACGAATCGCTTGAACGCGTTGGTTTTAACCGCGGTTTTGTTGCAAGTTGTTTATTTTAGAAAAGCGCGTATATAATCTCTGATTATTTTTATTATCACTTAATAATCGGTGCTTTTTCGTCTACAAATGTATATGGAAAGTTTAAATAAGAAACCTTTCATAATATTCATGGGAGGCATGTTTTTTTCAGATTTTTTTTTTAATGATGGAACCATGGTTTTGTAGCTATGATAACTTTCAATTCTCTAAACTTTTCCTCATGTCAAAGAAAACATTTATTGATTTAGCAGAAATGATGAAAAAAGAAATTAGCAAAACCGTATACAGGTGGATATCATCTAGTGAGTTTATATGGCCATATTTTAATATTCTTGTGGTATATGGCTACACAGGATACTTTGTTAATTTAAAGTGTCCCCAACAACCGTAATGAGTATAACTAATAAGGTGCTCCACTTTATGGTAAAACTGAAGTCAGCCTGTATCATTTTTCTCAAAAATGAAGCTGAACTACAATAACAATATCCAATACCCGGCAAAATTCTAACTTGTCACATTTCAAATAATAACCAGAAATATAAAACTACTCTTGAGTTGGGTAAACACGACAATTTTGCGGTGATAACTATGACATATAACAGCTGATTCGTGACGTCACGGATCTTATAACCAAACTGATAACTACACTCGCTTGAACGGATTGGTAAATACCAACCCAAAATGGTAAATACCATTTCCATTTGGTTATCCGCTTGAATTTGATTATTGATCATATAACTCACTAAGGATAAATTTAAGATTTCTTAACCTGCAATTTTTTAAATCGTTAGCACATTACTCTAACTGGTGCCTTTAAATGCACTTGAAAGAATAGTTGATCCTGTTGAGTACTAAATCTAGGAACATTTCATTTTCTTTGTGACCTGGTGGCAATAAGAATGATGTATACTTGCTGCTTGATTTTAACATACAATTTTATTTAAGGAAACAAGTGGAGCAGACCAAAGAAAACTGGGGTAAAACATCTTTCAATAAAGTAGCAAGTAAGGAAGTTAAAGTGGAAGACGATGCCAAGGTGCAGTGTGAAGATAAGGACAATTCAGAGCTGAATCAACAACTAGATGTCCACATGAAAATCAATTCAACTGCCCCGTCTGCAGAATTAGACCTCGACAGGTGAGTCTTATTAGTGAAATGGAGAAAAAAATAAGATTTTTATTTTATGTCTTTTGGATGAGATCTTGCACTGTCTAAAAATAACAAAATGTTTCTTTTTTCTTTAGCCATTTTCCAATCTAGAGTCTACGATGAATGTGTCGCCCACTGTCTTTTCCGCATAGAAGTCACTAAAACTGTATCGAAATTTAATCGAAAGCGTGCGCTCAAAGAATAAGAACGGTAAATCCCCGACAAACAAGTTAGGAGTTGTAGTATATATGTGATTTGTCATAATAAGGTTAAAGTTAACGTTTGAAAGAGCATTAGCTAAAAATATCTGTACTACCCAGCTCACAGAAACTGCCGTCTTCACAAAAACTAAGAGATAAAATTTTAGCAACTGTAAACAAAAACAAAGATAAAACATTGACATTGTTGCCACAGCATGCTGTAAATGTAGTCATTATGTTGTAAAAAGAAACAAGTTGAAGAAATTCTTTTTTCTGGGTGTGACACTTCTAATGTCACTGAGTATATATTGGAAATAGATATTTTATCAACAGGTGTGGAAACGTAAATGTTGCAAACAAATACTTTTTCACTTAAAACCAACTGTCCGAAATACTTTAATGATCCCTTCTTCGCCTTTTAGTCGTGTAGAACATCGAGGGTAATTTTAGTAATTCTTTTTCAGCGAAATGGAAAAGAAAGACTGGCACAAGGAACATGAAGTGGCACAGACAGAAGTCCTGAAAAACATGTTTATTTGTTACTTTTGTCGTTATGAAACCCACTCTAAAAATGAGTTAGTCGAACACTTCGGTGTCGGCAGTTGTAACATTAATTCCACTTTGAACAAGGCAAAGGTTGCGCTTGCAAGGGCACCTTCCTCAAGCAAATCCGTATCTAAATGTGAACAGTGTGAATTTGTAGCTACAAGACATGATATTTTAAAGATGCACGATCGACTAAAACATTCGGGTGTTAGGCACTGCAGCCAGACATTTAGCGATACGCGAGACGAACATATAATAAAGAAACACCGCAAGTTCATCTCGTCAATTTCTCGTGAAATATACGAGTGTGCAAATTGTAGTTACCAAACTGTACATGAACATAATTTGACAGCTCATAATAAGGTGTTTCATACTCATGTAAAATCACGCAAGAAAAAAGTTACTAATATTCGGATTTCTGAAGCATCCTCGTATTCATGTAACCACTGCAACAAGTTTTTTTGCAGTAAACGAGATGTGAATAACCATATAGTTAAAGCACACCCCGAAGGTATCGATACGGTTGATTCGGAAATATACCGATGTTTTTGCGAATTTAAAACCACTAGAAAGTACAATTTCGAGCGTCATCAATCCTTAGTTCATGGCATGACGAACGACTTGAAGTTTTTTGTTGCAAGTACTGTAAATACAAATCAGAATGCAAAGAAAATCTAGATGCGCATGTATTACAGAGTCATGCATTCGTATCTTCCTCGGTCGAAAAGGAATATAAATGTCAAGATTGTACGTTCAAAACTAGAGCAAAATATAAAATGTACGAGCATATAGCGCAAAAAGTTTGCGCACTTTTAAAATATACAAACTGTGAGTATTGTACGGTAGCGTTTAAAGGTAAACAATTACTCGATGATCATATATTAAAAAAACATCCCGATTTTATCAATTCTGTCACGTCGAAGATATACGAATGTTCGTTATGCGAATTTAAAACTACCATAGGTAAGGATTTTAGTAAACATAATTCCGCGCATCCTGTTTTAGAGTCACAAGAATAAAAAACAGCGTTATTCTGAAATTCATCGCTTGAATCCCCTCTTAACTATTCCGCTAAAACATTGAAACTATTGTAACTAAAAACTCTAACAGTACGCTTGGAAGATCAAATGGTGAAATTATATATGTGAGATTTGTAATTTTTTTTTGTTCTTGAAAGGGCCGACGGCTAAACTTCGCCCCAGAATGCAAATACCAGTTATGATTATTCTATTTTCTTTGCAACTGAGCGTATTTTAATTTTTTTCAGTGCCGCGCAAAAGAACGCGCCGCAGAAGGACACCGGCAAAGAGGAGAGATACATTTGCTATATCTGTGACTTTAGTTCTAGTTGTAAGGCGGGCTTGATAAGCCACGTCAACCGTAACAAGTGCAGAATGAAAACCAGCGCGGTCGAATCTCCATCGAAATCCATCGTTCATAAAAGACACCATTTGTCCAACGAGTACGTTTGTACGAAATGCAGATCGGTATTTAAAAAGAAAGCGTCTCTAGACAACCACATAATCAAACAGCACACCGAGTACGTTGCATCGGTCTCGACTAGAGTGCACTCTTGTAGAAACTGCGATTACAAAACTACGATTAGGAGCAGTTTCCGAAGGCATATGCAGGTGCATCCCAAAGCTCTTAGGTATGACATTGATTCTTGAGATTCGAAAATCAGTTCAGTATATAGGTTGATTCAGGAAAACTTTGGCAGTATTTACAGGGCATAAGGTAGATTAAAAGATAATTTTTAGTTCTTATAGTTACTGAGATACAGGGTGTTGACTTTCAATTTTGAAATCGGAAAATCAGAATGTAAGGAATTGACTTAAAATTTTCTTCATGAAGAACTAACAGCATAGCCAATATATACAATTCGCCTTCCCGAAATTTTTGTTCCTTCTGGAGAAAAATTGGTTTGAATATTTTAATTGTCCGTATAAAAAACTTCAACCTATTCTCTTTTGAAAACAGGCTGAATTTGAAAAGAATTTGTCTACATATTTTTGTCCCTCATAAAAAAGTGCTTATATTCAGACTTGCAGATATTGTAAAACAAGGAATTTAGTTTTTCTACTAATAACGCATTTATTTATGGAGCAATGAAGTATGAATTCGTTTTCTAAAAGTATTTAAGTAAATATTCATGTTTGTCTATATACTGTAGTTTCGTCAGTAGCGTAGAAATTTACAACATGCTGTATCCTGGTAACGAGACATTTAAAGAACTTCGTTTAATTTTTATATGGGCTTTTGTTATTTTTGAAATTGATAATCTATATGTTGCTCACAAGATTCCGCTGGTGTATACCTGGCAACGTGGTTATTGTAGTTACACCAGTACATATTTTTGTAAGTAAACTGTAAAATCTGATTCAGTTGTTCATGTTTTATAAGAATATAGATCTTAGTTTATATTGTTAATTGTAAAATAAATATAGCTATAAATTTTGTACCTTATAGACATACAGGCAGATGTTCCTGGAAAAAAGAATGTTGTAAATTGTTTTTGTAGTTTTGATATAATTTGAAAATACACGAAATATTGTCATAATAAGGTGTTTTACTTAGTAACAGATTTCTTACAATAGCTGACACTGGATCCTTTGGAGTATAAACGACCGAAGGTAGGATTTGTGGCGTTTCGTAAATTTTGTTTTTGTCGTATGTTGAATTGATGTAACCAACTGGAACTTATGTAGCGGTTTTCTCTGGCCAAATGAAACCACATGTATGTTGAAATTAATGTAACATCTGAAACTTATCCCGCTCCCAAATGGACGTTTAGTCCCCCAAAAGACAAGCGAGTATGAGGTTATCTCTCGATTCTTTAATGTACCAGATACGCCTCACTCGTCTATCGTTCCGAAAACGCCAAAAGCCCTCCAAAAAATGCGCAAACCTACCCAGAACTGTTGTCGAAACACGACGGTTAATTGTAATGCAATTTTCGACAAAAACGCATAAGATCCCGGGTTTTTATTGATATTTTCATCGGTTCGGGGGGCCGTAAACCGCCGAAAATCTAGGCTCTTGACAAAACTATCTCCGTATACCTGCTTAAGTTTAGCAGGTACTCAAGTCCCATTAATTTTTAGAACTCGATAGAAAAAACTGTTTCACCAAAATAATCGCTACCGACAATCAAATGACTCAAGCGGATTCAAACTTGTACTGAAGGCGGATCACATGTGCCCCGCTCCCCCCTCCAAGCCTGGCACCTCCAGTGTTGCCACATCGAACGCTACGTTGCCGGTTTCATCACTTAATTTACAGACCTGGTCAGAAAAACATAACTTATTTTTGAAAAGTTTAGAAGAAGTCCATAAACTTAAATATCTATCATCACAAAGGACCTTTATTCCACTCGAGTACACGTTACTTATTTTTAGGTTTCTGCTTAATAGGAATTAACGACTTGAGTGACCCTCGTTTCTTCTTTTTCTTGGTGTTCCCGTCCCTGTTCGAAACGTCCAGTTTCGCGCTTGAGATCGGCTCAACTTTCGTCTCGGCAGTTTCATTCGTCACTTCGGAGATGGAACTCAATTTTTCTGTCATCATAACGCCACAATCATCACTGGAAATGCAAGGAGGGGCTTGATTAACGACAAACTCCCTCGGATTGGTAGTTGACATTTTCGGTATGGTGTTCAGGACGGTTTGGATTTTGTTGTTGTTCAGTTGACTTCGCTGGACTATTTCGTCGATTTTGCGGAAGATGTCGCTCGAGCTTATTTCTGCTGGAATGAAATAGCGCTACTGTAGCTAAGAAGATGCTCAACCTATGCTGATTGAAAGGATGGGGCACAAACTAATAATCAAAACCCACAATTAGATTATAATAATCTTTCCTTAGGCCCGAATCGTCAGTCGTCCCTACAATTGTAGGGGCGTTTATGGCCTCCTTGATTGTCATACTCCTTTCTCTCCTTCAAAAATTTCTAGATTACACTTGTCCCGTGTCAGCGTCAGCGCTCTCCTATTGTGAAGATATGTTTTCTTTTAAATTGTAGGAAATTTCAGGCTGATAAAACATGATATAACTCAAAAGCAAGCACAATTTGATGCAAATAGATGTTTGTGACATAACCTCAAAATAGAGCGCTGACACGGAGAAGTAGAAAACTATGACAATCAAGGAGGCCATAAAGGCGCCCTACAATTGTAGGGACGACTGACGATACGGGCCTTAGTCACAGCCACGTTCTCAAGCATAACCAGAGTAATTTCTTTAGAAGTAATCACTGAATAGACTATTTTCCTCAACCTCATCCTGTTCAACACATGCGGCATTTCCATGTAAATCAGTGCTAAAAGGTGACCTAAGAATTACCTGAAATGCTAGCTTCACTGCGAAGCTCACTCGTTTGCTCCAAGTGATACTGATCCGGATTCCCAATAGAATTCAGCACACTTTGAACCTTTAGGTCATTCTCTTGACTTCTGACGGCAATCTCGTCGATCTTATCCAGCAGAGCGTTCACATTCTGGACCATGCTATCTTCACCATTAAAACACGGTCTGGACTTCTTCACTTGACCAGTTCTGGATTTCTTCCCTTGGCCAGTTCTTGCTGGGGAAGCAGATCTCTTGTACGGACAGACAGATGGTAGAAGACCTGTTTTTGTGAACGAAGGGTGGACTCTTGGTGTGATTGTATGTTCCTCGTCTTCACGGAAACAGCAATGTTGCTTCGACCCAAAGTTATTGGTACAGCCTGGTGTGGTGTGGTGGTCTTTTCCGTCTTCTTGCTGGAATTCTTTTTGAAGTCCCAGACGGTCCATGTGCTGCTTTGGAAAGAAATTATTTGCTGAATGCGTAGCTTGAATAGCAAGATTTGAATGTGCATCGAAAACACCGACTTTACACCAACATATGCGCTCTTATGTGGAAAACGTAAAAATCCTCCTGCACTTACCGATTGCTTACCTTTGAGCAGTCATTGCTTTCAATTGGATTTGGCACTCAATATGAAAAAGAAATGGAACTAAAGTTTACCTTAAACAAATGGAACTAAAGTTTACCTTAAACGTGTTATCAGCACCGCTCAGCCTCTCTTCTTTCTCCTGCATCAGTTTCTTTACGGTATCTTCAACCTGTTGCTTAATAACAGTCTCATCCGCAGCTTGAGTCTTAGTACCATTGGTCAAATTATCGCTGGGTAAATCCACCGACTTCGACGAGAAACAATTGTTTTCCGAGCATCCCCCAGCCGCCTTGTCCAGGTAAGTGAACTCGCTCAAAAGCATGCTGGGACATTCGGCATCGATGTTGTTGTACAAAATGGCGTCACACATAGCGTTTAACATGATCCGCGATGGAATGTCGTTGTGTTTTGCGTTGCTTTCTAGTTTTTCCAAATATTCGATGTCCTCTGATACCTCAATTGGTTCGGGGAGTGAGCATCTTATGCTTTCCCCATCTAGGCTAAGGGGTTCAATGGGCGAGAGGTTGTAGGTCTTGCCTATAATGGAAGTTAAATGGTTAATGTCGGATAATCTTACTTCGTCGCTACTTTGAAGCCTAACTAAAAAGATCATAATTCTTCGATGCTAAATCCATCGGATTAAAACTTACCCAAAACACAACCAAAGAACACTGAGTTACCAGTCCATCGAAAAAACAAAGTATTGACAAAATATTTTTCTAAGCAAATGCGAAGATAACTCCTGTACTATAAGTACCCAGCTCAAGCATGCATTGTTGGTTGCAGAAAGCCGAGTGTATATGATTTGCGAAACCGAGTAGTCTGTAGTGTTTATCTCTTCAAGAAGATAAGAAAGAAAGAAAGTTGGTTGAGTAGCAAGATCGCACCTGGATGATTATGTGTAGTGGTCTGCATGTGTATAAAATCAGTAATATTAAGTGTGCCAGACGGGTTATTATATGTTGTCCTTTCTGAATACAGGTTATGTTCAAATTTATACACTACGATTTTTCCGGTTTTTGTGTTTTTAAAAATTTTCACCGCGTTGTGTGCAGAAAAATTAGGAATGACGCATCACACATCAAACATTTTCGCAGTGCCCCACATCTAGGCGCTGATTTGTATTTTCTATTGACATTGCAAAATAAATTTCTATAAAATTTGAATAACTGGAAATAAAAAATGATCTTACATCCCATCAGATCCAAACATTGATAACTGAAGCATCATGACATTTAGGCAACACGTAAAACTACATTAGCTAGTGCTAATTTAACATCTTGTAGAAAAACCTAGATAATGTCACTTGTCACAAAAAAACAATATAATGTCAAAAAAACGACATAATGTCACTTTTCAAGATACGTAATACCCCTGCGGATCTAGATCAGAAAAATGGACATTTCAAAGCGAAATGAAATAATATCAAAGCAAACCCAACGACATTTGAAAAAGCTTTTACTATGGCTAAAACAATCAATCATGCTACATAACCTTAAATATGGGCAAAAATTGCTATTTTTGCACTTTTAGGTTAGGATATCTCGGAAACAAACGCCAAATGAGTTATTTGGATCACGGATTCGGGTTCAGCACGTCAGAAACTATACTCCGGTGTTTACGTATCAAACCGCGAACTGCAAACTTCAAACAACCAATTAAAACTTCAGGCATTTTACCTGTGACTGGACTAGAAAATTCCTCGCTGATCTTCAACTTGTAATACTTATCCAAGATGTCCGAGCTGGTACGTTGCACCCAAGGGTACTTCTTCGACGGGGCGCCGTACTTCGGGAATTGTTTTTGCTGATAAAGAGACGCGTCCCATGGCTTGAATTGCTTCAAGTGTGCTGGATTCATCTTTTCTTGTCTGGTAGTACCTTGGTATACGCCATACTCGTTCTCGGCTGCTTTCTCTCCAGTATTGCATGTGATACCTAATAGTTAGTTTTTAAATAGAGAAGAGGTCATGTTTTATTTTTGCCATGTAGAATAGTCCGAGGCATATGAAAAATTGAAACAGCCTAATTGAGCAAAATTCTATTTTAAGCAGTTTAAGAATTTCAGTATGACGTTGCGTCTTTTACCCTCAAGCATCAACGTTTTTTTTCTTAAGGATCCGTATTGCATTTTTGCAAAGTTGAAGAGTCTATAATTCTGATTGCAAAAATATGTAATGCATTAATATTGTTAATCTATAATGTGTGTCAGTGGATTTCTACGTAACCTTATCATCAATAATTACTAACGTCCAGGCTAATCGGTCAATAAATATCACATTCCATGATGAATACTGTTGGATCACTGAAAACACCATTCGTGTGACAGTAAAGACTCGACGATCTTACAAGTTGCTCTCTAGTTACACACCGTTATAGTCACAGCTCGTATATTGCTCTTTAGAGGGTAACCGTTTAGATGGGGCGTTCTGGTTGTTAGCAGCTTGTATGCAGAAGCACGGTCTATCATCTCCAGCCTTGACGTTGTCCCAGTTACTACGATTCACTTGAACTTTGTCGTCTTCTCCTCCAGCGTCATCCCTGATGCAATGACAGCAGCAGTGGCAGCACACGACGATTTTCTTTTTCTTCGTTGATTTTATTTGCTTCATGTTTTGGGTTTGGGTGGCGCCTACGCAACCGCTGGTAAGGCGAATTTTATTAATATATTCGGATACAGACTCACTAGTCAGACTGAAGGTATCTACTTACCAGATAGCTGTCTGGACCATTTCTGCCTTTTGACCAGGACATGTCTGAGTTTGGCCATTGTTTATCCGCGGTTTCGGAGGCGATTTTGATTGGGACTTACAGCAGCACTGACACTGTATCTGAAACATCAGTGCTTGTGACATGGACAGTCAGTGGCAGATATGATGTGTTTTATACGTACGTTTAGTATTTCGATGCTTTCCTCAGTGGAAGATCTGGAAGGAAAATGTTCATTTTGGGTTAAAGAAAAATGTCGAGAATCATGTACAGTAAGTAGATAGACGAAAAATGTTGTACGTAATCATAGTTCACATAAACATGTGTTCGGGAATTTTACGGTATGTCTAAACTTTATGCTTAGCGAACGATTTGTATCGTTTTTCAAAACCATATTGGTGTTTCTTGGAGTTTTTGGCTAGTCTGATTGAAAAAAGTGCCAGCTCGGTTACTATATTCTTTAAAAATAACGGACATGTTAATGTATTGCTTAATAAATTAATAATAAACTTGAACCACCGTGAAGACGAAGCATTTTATGCCTTTTATCAACTCACTTATTGGCTTTTGCACAGCAGCATTGACAGCCTCCGACATAACCTTCATGGCTGCTTTCAGACTCTTCTTTAACCTTATTGAACCATGGATGAGCTACTGCAGATCTACATCTACACGATTCTCTTCTACCCTTCCTAGATATATTTCTTTCAGCCTATAAATTACATACGTTATTAAGGCTCAAAATATCTCACCTAGGAGCTAAAAACTGTTAAGCTGCGTGAAATGGGACACCCTGTATATGTTGGAAGAATATCTTAACAGTATCTTATATACTGCAGCAGGTAAATGAATTACAATTTACCTCCAAACGTGCGACAGAATCCTGGTTATGTATCACGCCACAAGTGTATGTTTCATGTAGGATCACGCTGTTCGATGGAGTCGAGTACATGTTTTGGATACTTGGCGTTCCTTGAGGTTTCTTCTTAAAGCATAAACAATTGCAGAGCTGTTTAATGTGCTTCTTTTGCACCTTCCTCTCATATGGCGACCTTTAAGTATATTAAGTAAAGTCTGTAGACCATCGAAGCTTTACAGTGATAATAGGTGATGACAATTTTTTGACTCCTCTCGTACCTATTCGTAATCATCATCTGTCTTTCGTTATTACACATCGTGGGCGAGCACCGCTTCCTCATATTCCCACCGTGCTCCTCGCTCTGCCGCATGCCGGGCTGTGGCTCCTCCTCTATCGATACTCTTGGCCCCGCCCTCATAGCGGCAGCCACGCCCAGTTCGTCCTTCTTCTTCACCCAGTTCCATCCCCACCATCGGCAGAACTGCAACTCCCACAGTTCTTCGCCGGGGGGTGGCGGTGGGGGGCGGCATGTGCGGAAGATCTCTGGGAGGTCTTGCTCTTTGTACCTACACAAGAAAATCTCGATAGATAGTAATTTTTTAGGCACAAACATTAGTGCTACGTTCCATATATCTATTACACACAGATTTCCATGTGTTTATGTTAAAACCATCACTTATCTAATCTAATGATGAATATCCCCAACATGAATATATGTTCAAACAAAAGTAAATTTGAAAAAAATGTTAAGGTTGTCCCAAATTATCCCAGAAAGTATATTCTCATATCTGCTAGAAAAAATATTTGTATCGATGCTGTTCAAAAGGACTTTCTTTAAGCTTAAATATATACTCTTCAGTTATATTTTTAAGTACTTGCCTGTATGTTTTGTCTGTATTGTTCTTTTTCTTACAGCACTTCATTGTACCGGAGTTTAAGTCATTTTAGCGTGATTTTGCTATTACAAATCCCGTTGAAAACTGATGATTTTTTTCAAAAGGCTGATACGTCCAAATTGGTACTGACAACCAATGCCACTTTTCAACCCATTTATACAGGGGGATCTACCTTGGTGAAGAAGTATGCCTTAATATACAAGGTGTTTCCTACCTGAATATCAGTATTTAGGAGCGCGATTTTTTTATCCTTTTTGGGAAGGAAACTTCGTATTAGCCTGCTATGTTTTAATCTTTAAGATACAAATACATTGATGTAAATGAAGTAAAAAATAAATCGTTTATTATTAATATCTGTAATATTTTAATGATATTTGGGTTATATGCATCAAGAGGCATTTTTTAATGTACCACATTGATGGTACGCCACTGATTTCAAATAAAAATTATTCTTGAAATCCTCGATCGTTTCTAAACAAATTTAATTGCTTGATTTTTTCAATTCAACGCATGGTTGTCGCTTCAAAAATAAAAACCCTTCATCTGCAAGATCATAATATCACCATGTAGAGAAACATATTTTTTTTAAAAAATACACTTCAGATATTACGTTAGTTCGTACTCATTTTTGCCACATCTTGTAGTCAGCTGTTAAAAAAATTGAAATAATACCACATTGTTCGATTATAAAGAGCCATTTATTAATTATATTACATTATTATACAAATCTGTACAGTACGTATGTAACAAAATGAAATAAACCCTATGTATATTAATTGATAAAAAGCTTCTTAGACTTAAAATTACTTATCACGCACATTAACAAATTCATTATTGACTATATCTAGACTAGGATCGTTTTGAATATAATGCCTTCCTAATCTAGACATCACATACATTATCAATGTGAAAGCAATTATTATAAAAAGTCCTAACATGCAGTATCTTCTAAACGTTGATCTAGTTCCTCTTGATCTAACTGAGGGCCTGTACGTTATCCTGAAAATAAATTTAATATAGACAAAAGATAGGAATCTTTTGCAAAAGACGAAGACTGTACTTGTACTGATACCGTTGATTGAATGAGCAGGATATATCAATATCTCACCTCCACCAATTGCTGACAAGCTCAAACACAGACTTCCTCTTATACTTGTCCTCATCGTGATCGAATCCCACAGACTTCGCATCTCTGATATCCTGGAACACCCGGCGTGTGGAGTTCTGATAACTGTTTTCTATCCTGTGGAAAGCCCCTTGGTCTTCGTTGACGTTTATAACGGAATGTGACGGGCTCGGAGTCACTCTCGGCGGTGCAACATTGTGATTGTTGGTTACCACTGGGGCTGACGTGGATTTGACTTCTCTTTCTTCAGACAACTGAAATGAAAATACATAAATTGCAATAAGAAAATGGCAGGATCAAATGTCCAGTGTCAAACCAAAATCTCTCAAAAATGACTGACATATTTTGTTTCTTTTTAAAAACAAACATTAAGGCCCGTATCGTCAGTCGTCCCTACAATTGTAGGGCGCGTTTATGGCCTCCTTGATTGTCATACTCCAAAAATTTCTAGATTACACTTGTCCCGTGTCAGCGTCACCGCTCTCCTATTGTGAAGATATGTTTTCTTTTTAAATTGTAGGAAATTTCAGGCTGACAAAACATGATATAACTCAAAAGCAAGCACAATTTGATGCAAATAGATGTTTGTGACATAACCTCAAATTAGAGCGCTCACACGGAGAAGTAGAAAACTATGACAATCAAGGAGGCCATAAAGGCGCCCTACAATTGTAGGGACGACTGGCGATACGGGCCTTACATAGCATACAAATATTCAGAAAAACTAAACTTGCATCTCTACGAATTTTCTCTGTCCACAAATTGTACCTTCAATTTTTCTTTAAACATCTTTAAATTACAAGTAGACTTTATTTAGTTTAGTTTATTAAATTCAAGTAATCCCTTCTGAAATATTGATTTGATAGTTAGCAATTTTGTAAGTGGAGATCTATATTTCCTCCTGTGTAATAATTGTGGTAATGATTATTCAATTCCATGAAATGTACTAAATCTTGTCGCTAAAGACGATTTTTTATTTTAAATACGAAAATGAGAACCAAATATCATATGAAATTTTTTATATTCAACCACTTCTTGTAACATAGATTTTATTTTGTAGGACTTGTAATTTTGAGAATACAGCTTCATTGACAGTATCTGAACAATGTGGTAGAATAATTGTAATTTTTTTTTTTTTGGGAATTCATAGTGATCCACAAACTTTAGTTTACTATGAATATATTTATACAGGGTGCGTCATCTATTACTTTTTTCTATTTGAAAAATCAACACGATTTTTACGAGGTGAAATCGATTTTTTTTTATTGATAAATGAAGGTTGGTTTATGCCATTTATGTATGAAAAATAACATCAGTCATGTGACCACCGCGGCTTCGTTTACAGGCCAACATCCAAACATCAAAATTTTCAATGACTTTCCCAGAATAATCGGGTCTATGGCCGCAATTTCAGTCCGAATATAGGTATTGAATTGTCCGGGGACCATTAGCATACACTTTTCCTTTCAAAAATCCCCAAAGAAAATAGTCAAGAGGTGTTAAATCGCACGATCTCGGGGGCCAACTGACATCTGAATTTCGTGAAATTATGCGGTCTTGAAATTTCGTGTGCAATAAGGCGATTGTTTGGCGAGATGTGTGAGCCGTTGCTCCGTCTTGATGAAACCAAAGATCGTCGGCACAAAACGATCCAATTATGGCTACAAAAAGTCTGTTAACATGCCGCGATAACGTTCCCTGTTGACGGCAATGACCTTTTCTTCGGCATCTTCAAAGAAGAATGGTCCAAGGATGCCACCAGCCCATAATCCGCACCAAACAGTAACTTTTTCAGGATGGAGAGGTTGTTCATGATATTGATGTGGATTTTCAGCCGCCGAGAATCTGAAATTTTGCTTATTTACGTACCTATTGAGGTGAAAATGAGCCTCATCAGAAAAGAGCACTTTGGCCGAAAATCCGTCTTCTCTTTCCAGGCTTCAATTCTTGTGTTAGTTGGATTTTGTATGGATGGAGGTGTAAATCAATGTGTAAAATCCGGCGTAAAGTGGTCTCACTAATTCCCAATTATTGCGAACGGTGCCTAGTCGAGGTTGATTGGATCTTCTCGCACACTTTCACTCACTGCAGCTATGTTTTACGAGTACGAGCTGGACGAGCATGTTGGTATGGTCTACGACCTTCAGCTGAACAAGTATCCTCAAAACGATCAACAATCCAACGAATTCCAGGCTCTGTAGGGCGTCCATGTCGAACAAAACTAGTGCGAAGTTTGCAAAAAGTATTTTTCATATTTCGACCGTTTTCGTAATAAATTTTTATAACCAAAATGCGTTGTTGTGTTGTAAACGAATCCATGACTATAAATGGCATACCTTTGACAGTTCATTAATGACATGACTTTTGACTCACATGGTAACGCATAAACTTATAGGTAAAAAAAAGTAATAGATGGTGCACCCAGTATATACCCTAATAGTTAATTGATTCAACCTTTTCAATTAATTCACCCTTTATCCCAACTGTGATAGTATTTTCATTTCAGTATTTACCTATTAGCGCACATATTGTTTTACAAGCATTCAATTTTAGTTGATTTACATTTAACCAATTTATGTTTTTTACCAAGACAGAACTTAGTATGTCTAAAGCATCTCATGTGGTATGTATATTATTGTCCCATCTGCAAGTATCTGTATTTTACAATAATCTAAAATATCACACATACACAAATGTCATTATTGTATAAAATATAGTAAATTTTGGTTTTTTGACTGCCAATTAGGAAGTCTTGTAAAAACTTGACTGCAGATCCTTTAAATCCATAGTGATGCAATTTAGATATAGGGTTGTCCAATAGGGACGCAGGAAAGTAAACGTCAATTTGACATAGACGCCATCTTTGTTTTCTGTCACCGACATGTCATTTTGTTAGTTGAATGTTTACCATTGATCGCTATGGAGTCGTATTCGATTGAAGACCGCATTAAAGTTATTCAAGAGCACTACAAAAATGGTGCAAAAATAAAAAACACGTTTCGCGCGCTTCGTGAACATTTCGGTCGCAACAACCGCCCAAACGAAACAACCATCGGTCGTCTGGTGCGTAAATTCGAGGCAACAGGTTCTGTGGCAAATCTGCCGGGCTCTGGCCGGCCAAGGAGCGTTCGCACACCGGAAAATATTGCTGTTGTGAAGGAGAATGTGAGAGACGATCCGAAACAATCAACAACGCGTCGATCCCAAGAATTGGGCATTTCGAGAACCAGTTTGCTCCGCATTCTCCACAAGGATTTGAATGTACACGCCTACAAGATCCAATTGACGCAAGAGCTGCGTCGGGCCGACCATTTTTCGCGCCGAACGTTCTCAGATTGGGTCCTTGAACACCGCCAATTTGATGCCAATTTTTCATCAAAAAACATGTTCAGCGACGAAGCGCATTTCACTTTGAATGGGACGGTAAATAAGCAAAACTGCCGCATCTGGGCGAACGAAAATCCCCGTGAGTATCAAGAGCAGCCGATGCATCCTCAAAAAGTGACTGTGTGGTGTGCATTGTGGTCAAAAGGCATCATCGGACCTTACTTTTTCGAAAATGCTACCGGGGACGCCGTTACCGTCAATTCTGAGCGATATCACGTGATGATAGAGGACTATTCTTTGCCGCAACTTGAAGGAATGGATATGGACGATGTTTATTTCCAACAAGATGGTGCAACATGCCACACAACCAACGTCAATATCCATCGATTGCAGCCCTTCTTCGGTGATCGCGTGATTTCGCGCAGAGGAAATGTGCCATGGCCACCAAGATCGTGCGATTTGACTCCCTTGGAGTTCTTTTTATGGGGATATTTGAAAAGCAAAGTCTACATCAACAAACCAGCCACCCTCCAAGAACTCAAAAACAACATCATTGCCGAGATAAATGCCATAGAACCGACCATGTTGCAAAATGTCATTGAAAATTTCGACCATCGCGTGGACGTCTGTAAATCCAGTCGTGGTGAACATTTGAGTGATATTATTTTTCATACATAAATGGTATAAATGATCGTTCAAAATAAAGTACCCAACTTGATTTGAATATCAATTTTTCTTGTTTTAATATTCGTTTACTTTCCTGCGGCCGTTTTGGACAACCCCATAGATACAATGAGGTATTCCTGACTCTCAGAAAAATGCATTTTTAATGGCTGAAACACAATTTTTCACTTGTGTATAAGCTGTCATCTGTGAAATAGGCATTTTGAATTTGAACTTTTTTATTAAAATCTACCAGGAAACCCAGCCTCCGCAATTAGCAAATTTTTTAAGCTTAAATTTTGGAAAGCAAGTTTTGCTACTTGTTTTTCTTAAAAACAGTGAAAACAATACCCTCTTTATGAAAAACAATATCATCCTTTCAAAATAAAAATGCTTAAAATACAGGTTTGATACAACTTCAAGCTTCTGCCTCACTTTGGTATGGGCCACTCAAGTTTTTCTTTGGCTAGGAGTGAGATACATTCTTTTACCTTAAAAACAGTCTTCCTGAGTTAATATATAATTTTCTTACCAATGGTAAACCTAATCCAGCCCTGGCCCAATTGACACCAGCTAGTTTTTCCTTCAAAACATCTGCTACAGGACTTATTAAATTTGAAGCTGGAAAAAGAGGACTTTTGCATGAAGGGCAAGTGTACCCTCTTGGAGCTGTAGTTGATGGAAGCTGCCTGGCATAATGGTCTAAGCATGACCAATGGAACACATCTAAAAATAACAATAAAGTAGTCTTAAAAATTTTAACGTTCCTGGTTGCCCAAATAACCAACAGAATGAAACATTAGGAATGCCTGTGTAAACAAACCAGCCTCTTACACAATTTCTAATAAGAACATTGGCCTGTCAAAATCATTCAATTGCCGTAAGTTACATCTTCATATACTTTTTTAAGGTTGAAACAAAAATTGCTTATACATACTTTGAATAAAACAGTGTGAGATTTAACACTTATTTAAACTAGAAATTGTACTTGTTCTTGCATTGGAATCTTCAATTACACAATTTCCAATTGGCAGAAATCCCAACTGTGCTTGAGAGTTAAGATATCAATTCTAAAACCATTTGATTTTTCTAATTAACTGAACAAAGAATATCATAAGTGACCCTATGCACCCATCTTCAACATATCCTTATGATAGATGGTACTGGACCTACTTAGACTACTTACGGTAACATGTGAGCCTTATGCTATCCTCAACATTGAGATCATTACTGCACAGTTCACATATGGAATTGTAATCGCTGTCTTGTAACCATTGTAGGTAAGACTGCACTACGCACTGAAACGAGATAAATGTTATTGGTAAGCATTTAAACAACAAATAAACATACAATTGGGTGATTTGTGACCATACAGTTCTCACAAACGCATACTCGGTGTTCGAAGCAAAACTGGTTTGTTACTCGACGTTTTGGGCATTTGCACAAACCCATAGTGAATTATGTGTCTTACTAGCTCAAAAACTAGGAATGATAAATGTTTTCAGTATTTTTTTAGCGAAAAAAACATGAAAATCTTAGGGAGGCCACGTATTTTGACGTTTACAAAACATAATTGACTGGAAAAATTCATTGACAGCAAAGACCGGCTTTCTTTAACTCGAAGTGAACTCGCAGTAGAAAAGCAGCGTTGCCAAATTGTCCCATTTTCCTTAGTTTAACCGATTTTTATTTTTAACGTGCAGCGCATGTGGGCTGTAAGTATGCCACATTTCATATCCTTCCATTGATTAACATATTGTACCTGATGATCTGATACAAGAACAGCGACTCAATGGAATCTAAAAATGCACCTGACTGTAAGAAATTTTGATATCTCATGCCAGATTAGTATCAAGGTATCCAGATCGTAAATTTTCCAGAAAACATAGTACCAAATCCTATTCTTTATACACGAAATTGCAAATCTGGAAACTCGTGATAATGTGAATTTTTGACCCAAAGACTAATAATAATAATTATAGGACGTTAGGTCAGATCAAAAATGTCAGACTTGACATGACAAAACTTTCATTATGAGTGTACTAATAACAAGTAAAAAACAATTTATAAAATTTCTACGATGGCTGGGAGATATATTTCATGAGTATCCATCATGGTAGAATGACAGCTGGTTATTTAGTAATACTTCAAAATTTCCCATATCGGCACAGGACACATAATTCAGTTAGAAGCAGTATTTTGTTTTTTTTTGAACGCTACAGATTCATTTTGTATTTGCCAATAGCTCTTTTATTTGGAAAAATTCATTTGCATACAGAAAACAAAACGCTAGAAACAAGTCTTACTAAATTTACACCCGATTCATTATTGCCAACGTCGCAGACTAACACAAAAATGTCATTTGCTAATTAGTTGTTTACCTCAGTAGTCATCAAAGCGTGATGGATACTCGTGAAATAGGGTGTACAATCAAAACATGCTCATAAATTGTACAAATCCAGAAAATTTCGGCAACACTGTACAAGTTTACCGGACACTTCGAGTACACATCGAGTATATGAATTCCATGCTATCATTGTCGTGCCATCTGTATGTGAGAGACCGTGCTCAACATACTAAAGGGAAGTTTAAAGAAGAATTCTTTTAGAAAGCATGTTGTGAACGAAGAAGATTTCCGCTAGCTGGCGATCAATACAATCTGTAATACTAGTTGCCTGCAGGTAGTGCTCATGTGAATCGATTTTAAGTTTTTGAACTTTCTTCATAATTGATAAGTATTACATACAGGGTGACTTCGAAGTTGAGTCATTTATTTTAACAGTGAGTAGATCTGATCAAAAGAAATGTTTTTTCCTTTACCATTTTTCTGGTAAAATTAAAGTAACAAAGTTATAGCCCTTTGGAGGTTTGAGTACCGCCCTGTCTCAATGATAATATTATGTGCTCGTGTTTGGCGACAACGGATATAATCCGCCATCGGTTCATCGCATCGGAAACAAAAAAGCGAAAGAATTTGGAACGATGTTTTTACAATTATTTCATTCAGTTGTGTTGTATACACTCAGTATAGTCGGTAACGCGTCAGTGAATAGTAGTGTCTGTTGCGTGGCTCAAACGAAATAAAAAATGGCACATGTTTATGCGGATCGGTTTCCCAATCGAGTGCAACCAACCCCTCGTGCCTTTGTTAATGTGGTACAACGGGCTCGTGAATCAGGTGACTTAAGACGGCATGCCGGTGCTCCAAGACCTCGCGATCAAATACAGGTCCGCACTGAAATACTTGTCGGGAGGATACTTTATAGAACAAGGTAAATTTTTTTTTTAATTTTTTTTTTATTTTTACACACATATTTTGGTTTATCTTCCTTCTACAATCATTATCTGAAAATTAATGACTCAACTTCAAAGTCACCCTGTATAAAATATTGAATATTTATCCATTACTTTTTCTATACACCAGCAAAAACATTGTTATTAAAGCTATATGAAGAATCATTTCATCGTTTTTGTTGCAGATTAAAGATACATAAATATCCATAATTTCGATGTTCGATCTGCTAATTTTCTGCAAATGAGAAATGGGAGTCTGATCAAACTTTCATATGTATGCAATTTCCAATACTTTGTAGGTTTCTTTTGTCTAGGACTTTTGGGTTTTTATTCTCGAAACCCAACTAGGAAGTAGGGTCTAATTTTTAAAATATTATAATCAGCTAGAAAAGATCCAAGTCCATGTTTTGCTGAAAAATATCACAGGTAAACATCTAATAATGATACAAGTTATCGACCGATTATTTATGCAGCCTAAACATTAATTTTCCGATTGCAATTGTGCTTACTTTTTGCTTACTGTTTTACTCGTATTACCGGATGCTGCAATGACTACTTTTTTGCAATATCGTACAATGAAGCAATAATTGCCATCAGACGAAATGAAAACATTTGATTGCCGATCCGATGTCAACATTTTCATGAAGATTGTGATAAATCCATGGTTCACCGAAGCTGATCTACGTTTGATTGTTACTACCTGCTTACACTGAGTTGAGTTAGCTGAGTCATATCATGAATTTGTTTTTTCTAGGGGAATTTTGTTCGAGGTCACAGATACGCAAGAATTTTTGAAAATCATCCTCAATAATAACCATTAAAGTCTCTCAAATGACAATACGAATATCTTCCTGACAATGAATGCTGTTTTTTCAATTTGGTAAATATTATATAATACTTTCCAACCCTTTACTTCAAAATCAGTAAACCACCAGTTTTCATTAATTCATCACAAATTCTTCTGGTCTTCCGTCTGAGTTTCTCCTGGATATCATTTTCGCCATATCATCATCGCGGTAGTCCGCTGTCGCCCCGTTTACGTTCGAAACAAAAGCATACCGATTGTCCGAACGTCCAAATAAGAAAATGTTGACACCTGCCCACTTGATTTCTCCCGTGGACTACTTAGCGCCGCATCAGAGATTCAAAAGGCGCGGCAATATCAGTTTTGCGCTCCCGGATCACGTAGGCCGAGCGAAGATGGCGAAAAGAATGATTAATAAATCCATATCGGAGCTGTGAGGTTTCCTAGTACGGCGGCTAAGAGGATGTCAGATCCATAACCAATGAAATAATGGGCGACTTTTTATGGTTGATCGTTATTGGTCTTCTGAAGGTGTGTTGATGCGTATTGTGTGTAAAATTCCTGGAAAATCGAGTCAAGTGGATTGAGTCTGTATTTTTTATGCTATACAAAATGATAATTGAAATATTGCCGATCCTCATTCTTACTTACCACTTCAACTGGCGAGAAATTGTAATAGCGTATTTTAGGACGTTAGATCACGAAAAACTGCTCGGTCTGTCCTTCAATTATTGGCTCTTCCATAACCCGGAGAGCACCATTCGGATTTTGATAAAATTTTGTTAGTTACTACTATGCCAAGGGCCAAAAAGGATTATAGGTTTTGCAAATCGGTCGAGGCTGCGAAGCGATGCCCCACTTTGTTAACAGCGATTAAATTGCAAGGTTGTAACAATTGTAACGTTGTAAGACTTGTAGCAACTGTAACAGTTGTACAATTTGTAACGATTGTAACAAATGTAACATTTGTAACACTTGAAACAATCGTACCGTAATAATTGTGACAATTGTAACAATCGCAACAAATGTGACAATCTTAACAATCGTAGCAATCGAAAAAATCGTAACAAATGTAAAAAGTGTAACATTTGAACAGTAATAGCGTATTCTTGGATGTTAGATCACGAAAACCTGTTCTATCTGTTCGCCAATCGTTCGCTCTTCTATAACTCGGGGAGCACCGCTCAGGTTTTGATGAAATCTTGTCAGTTGCTACTATGACAAGGACGCAAAAGCATTATAGGTTATTGTTGACATCGGTCGTCAGCGATGAAACTGCAACATTGTAACATTGTAACAATTGCAGCAATCATAACAATCGTAATAATCGTAACATACGTAACAGTTAACTGTATCAGCAATAACAATCCTAACAATAGAAACAAGTGTAACAGATCTTACAACTGTAACCACTGCAACAGCTGTAACAACTGTAACAACTGTAACAACTGTAACAACTGTAACAACTGTAACAACTGTAACAACTGTAACAACTGTAACAACTGCAACAACTGTAACAACTGTAACAACTGCAACAACTGCAACAACTGTAACAACTGCAACAACTGCAACAACTGTAACAACTGTAACAACTGTAACAACTGTAACAACTGTAACAACTGTAACAACTGTAACAACTGTAACAACTGTAACAACTGTAACAACTGTAACAACTGTAACCACTGTAACAACTGTAACAACTGTAACAACTGTAACAACTGTAACAACTGTAACAACTGTAACGACTGTAACGACTGTAACGACTGTAACGACTGTAACGACTGTAACGACTGTAACGACTGTAACGATTGTAACGACTGTAACGACTGTAACGACTGTAACGACTGTAACGACTGTAACGACTGTAACGACTGTAGCGACTGTAACGATTGTAACGACTGTAACGACTGTAACGACTGTAACGACTGTAACGACTGTAACGACTGTAACAACTGTAACAAATGTAGCAACTGTAACAACTGTACCAACTGCAACAACCGCAACAACCGTAACAACCGTACCAACTGTTACAACTGAAACAACTGTTACAGCTGTAACAACTGTTACAACTGTAACAACTGTTACAACTGTGACAACTGTTACAACTGTTACAACTGTAACAACTGTTACAACTGTTACAACTGTTACAACTGTTACAACTATAAAACTATAACAACTGTTACAACTATAAAAACTATAACAACTGTAACACCTGCAACAGCGGTAACAACTGTAGCAACTCCCACAACTGTAACAACTGTAACAACTATGTTAATGTAATCCAATTTTTATGCCATTGTCAAAAAAGATGTTTACAGCTTACAGATGATTATTTTTGTTGAAAATAATGTTCGTGCAGATCCACTATCTTTCAAACGTCAACTGTGTTACCATCGTTTGTTCAAATCAAATCAAAATACACTAAGCTTTGTAGAAAATCTGAAAAAGTGAAAAAATAAATACTGCTGGCGTAATCACCATCCAGATCATCCCCAATCTTTCGTCAGCAAAAATAAGCAACGCGAAGCCCCCTCCACCGCCCCCTGTAGTGCTTACGTAGTACGTGAATGGTCCCATAAGTAGTGTTTTGTGACATTCATATTCAACCAGTAAATCAGCAAGACAATATGATTCATCACTTCAACAGTACAAAGGAGTGACTCACGTTAGCATGATTCCCATCGCTCCGGGAAGATATCCCACTTACAAATTGGGTTTCCACATTCCGCTTTTTATCTACGGTATTCGCGTGACCTGTGTCCATGGGCAATCGTTCAGAGAAACATCAACCGTTTTCCTGGTAAAGCTAAATCAGGCAAAATGTCATCCTACACTGTTACAAGTTATAAGATCTTTGAAATGTAATACTGGCCAGCGTTTAGGATTTCAACGTTTAAGCAAATGATTTTGCGTTTAACTGCAGTTGCATTTCTAGTTCATTCACTTTTTTCTATAGTAGTACGATGATGGAACTTGATATGAGGCAGATGAATGATTTTCGATACGTTAGTTGTATTCTTATAGTATGTTGACCCTGCAGACATGCTTGTTTTAATCAATGATTTGGCAGGATTTTTAAATCGATTATTTCCTAGAAATTCTGTTTCACTGAAATACCAATGTTTTGTTTACAAATATATTTTCTAAAAATGGAAAAAAGGAACCTTTGACTTGACGTTTACAAAAAAAAATGTAGTAGTAACGATAGCAACCGCATAACACATAACACTTTGACAAACTAGCTCCCAAGAAACGTCAAGTTGGCATCAAGGCCTCCTATTTTTATTTTGAAACTAATTGTATCATGAATGAACTAAATGTTTTTTATTTATTTTTACGAAAACAATGCACTCTAGGAAAAACAGGAATAATAACTTGTAGCAAATTAAAAGTAACACTCGAAAAAAAAAACAGCGGTGTACTATTTTTATTTGGAAAAATAATGCCACTAATCTCCTGTATCTCCGCCACTGGTGCACATTGTTCTACGTAAAGACTTTTGAATGTGAGCAATACTTATTTAAATCCACATAACAAATTTGTTTCATTTTTGGTCACGACTTGTGTATCACCCTGTATAATAGGACAATATCTCCATTACTATATAACATAATCAAAAATGTTATTACTTCAGAGGGAGAAGTTTTGATATAGCCGGGGATATAGCATATTATAATAATTCCGGAAATAATTTCTCTTTGTCGATATTTATTTGTTGTCTTTCTATAACTACTTGAAATTTCGTCATATAGCCAAAAAAATTATGTAGAATATGTCATACTTAGTTTATTCTAGAATGATTTTCAAAACAAATTTGTCATCTATTCGCCATTGTGATATCTGAAAAGGTAAAAGATACGGGTCGCTTAAATGGTGGCAAAGTTGCATATTTATGTGGCGTTTTTCTCTGTTCTTTTGGATGTGGATTAAAACACTGGATTCCATAAAAAGAAATGCACTAATTTATTTAACTTGATATAACATTTATGTACACCACTATTTATGTCTGACTAATTCTTACGTCGCCATTGACCGCACTATACTCCACTCCGCTCTGCTAATCTACCGTATTCAGTACTGTCTGCTGCCATCTACCGGCCGTCGAGTTATATATAGTCCCAATTGCTGCTTCGAGAAAGGCCGGGCGAACCACAAAGCGACATCTAGAATATTGGAGGTCACTTCGCGTCGATCTAGAAGGCGATCCACTTTCACGGTCCTCACAGACGCCGCCAGGCTGCTCGTGCGGTCGTGATTCGCGTAAAAGCAAAGATCGGGCATTACGCTCTGGCGAGTGGGAGACTCGCCAACAGATGGCGCCTATTTGTCACATTTAGGCCCGTATCCTCAGTCGTTCTTACAATTGTAGGGCGCGTTTATAGCCTCCTTGATTGTCATACTCCTTTCTTTCCTTCAAAAATTTCTAGATTACACTTGTCCCGTGTCAGCGTCAGCGCTCTCATATTGTGAAGATATGTTTTCTTTTTAAATTGTAGGAAATTTCAGGCTGATAAAACATGATATAATTCAAAAGCAAGCACAATTTGATGCAAATAGATGTTTGTGACATAACCTCAAAATAGAGTTCTGACACGGAGAAGTAGAAAACTATGACAATCAAGGAGGCCATAAAGGCGCCCTACAATTGTAGGGACGACTGACGATACGGGCCTTACTTTGAAGTTGAGTCATTAATTTTCAGATAATGATTGTAGAAGGAAGCTAAACCAAAATATGTGTGTAAAAATAAAAAAAAATAAAAGAAAATTGTTACCTTGTTTTATAAAGTATCCTTCCGACAAGTATTTCAGTGCGGACCTGTATTTGATCGTGAGGTCTTGGAGCACCGGCATGCCGTCCCCTGTGAGGTCTTAAGTCACCTGATTCACGAGCCCGTTGTACTACATTATCAAAGGCACGAGCGATTGGTTGCACTCGATTGGGAAACCGATCCGAATAAACATGTGCCATTTTTTATTTCGTTTGAGCCACGCAACAGACACCACTATTCACTCACGCGTTACCGACTGACACTGACTGTATACAACTGAATAAAATAATTGTAAAAACATCGTTCCAAATTCTTTCGCTTTTTTGTTTCCGATGCGATGAACCGATAAGGCGGATTATATCCGTTGTTGCCAAACACGAGCACATAATATTATTATTGAGACAGGACGGTACTCAAACTTCCAAACTTCCAAACTTTGTTACTTTAATTTTACCAGAAAAATGGTAAAGGAAAAAAACATTTCTTTTGATCAGATCTACTCACTGTTAAAATAAATGACTCAACTTCGAAGTCACCCTGTATATTTCAGTATCTCCAGAGATACATGGAAAAGAGAACGAAAAATAATTTTTTTTTTGAATTTATTTGAGTCATCTTGAAATTTTCAACTACCACTTCAATGATGATATATATTACTCATGCATCAATCATATTACCCGAATTTCAACTTGAAATTGACCGATTCATTAATTTGTGAAAAGGACTATATAAAATGATTTGAGGTCACAAAAAATCTAGTATGATATCTATCATAATTCTCTAGATAGATTCAAATACTAATGGATCACAATGAAATGTGTCAACACTATCAGCAGTATACTGTTCAAGTTTACTGACCCGTTAACGATATGCATAAAAACAAAATAACAGAGCATTAAAGTTTTTATAGTAGTTTTAGATTTCCATATTCTTTCGATAGCGTTATCCTTCATTACGACTGTCGGGTGTTACGTGAATTCCATCACAATTGTCGCCTTTATGCGTACGATTATGCTATGTGGTTCAAATCGTAGGTTTAATCGTTTGGTATGCAGATATCTCTGTCTACAGAGAACTACCCTTATTATTTCATTGTTTTGTGTTACTACACAATATGTTCGTACATACATAATTACATATGATATTATTCATATGTATGTACACTTTCAGTCGGTCCCGTTGGTGTCCGTCCGCTGTTCATCAATAGCCTCAAAACTGTGCCCTGCGGGTGTCTACACTAGACACGACTATACAATAATTTCCAAAGGACAAATCCATCCAATATTTTCACAGCTTGTCCTACCCTGTTAATGATCACTTCAGCTATTAATTTACAACCAATCTATTATATCACTGTACAAGCGGGGCTTCCCCCTGCCTGTTTTGACTGGTGTTTGCTTCTCTCACGGATAGATGCACGGGCGACTGCGATAATATTACTATCAATTCCCAAAACAAACGTAACGCGATATCACTGGCGAGCTTTGGGATGTGTTATAGTACAGTCATTGTGTGATTTTATTCGGGAAAGTTCCTGAACCTAAATATGCTTCATTCGTTAACAAAATTTCAAAGCATGGTCAATACAAAGCTTTGTTTTTTAATTGTTAATCAAGCGCGTGTTCAGTGTACATTCCGTGTGAACGCGCCCTTGATTAACAACATTGATTAACATTGTCTAAACGTGAACAGTTCACCTGAAGACAATTGTTTCGAAATATTGTTGGCTATCTCCAAAGTTGACAATGAAGGACACAAGAAGAAGAATCACAATAACAATATTCCCGAAAATGCTTTGATATTTTGCTAATGGATGTTTGAAGAATATTTAGAAACTTTGGCAATTAAACTGCTTATATCTCAAAAACTATCAAAGTTCACAAACACCTCGTCTGTTCAGAATGACACAAAGAATCTTGACGTTGCAGAAGCTATTGATCATTTTTGAAGAAAATCTTAGGGGTAAAAATTAAGGGTTGAGGGTTGTGGGGGGGGGGGCAACGTACCTCATTTTTAACTTAGTATATTTATACGCACACATCAAAGATTTTCTCGTTCATTTGCTCTTAAAATGATGCTTTCGATACGCGATTGTGAGAGCCCGTTTGACTGACTTGATCCCTCTAATTTCTCTGCTATACATGTTCATAACTAACTTGACGTTTGCCAATCATATGTTTGTGAATGCATCTATTTTTATCAGGATTATATACTAAGTGACATATAAATCCGAACACCCAGTTTAAATGGTTTTATTTTAATAAAATTTTGTGTGTAAGTACTTAATGAAGCATAATAAGTAAATGATAAAAATTTCAAAATGGTTGCACTGCTTTAAAGCCCTTTGACCTTTAATAATGTGTGGATGCACCCTGATGTGCTACGCATTCTCCAACGCACCTAGGCATGCTTCTGATCAGGTGGTCAATGTCCTCCTGTGGTATCTCATTCCAGTCAACCACCAACTCCTCTCGAAGTGCTTCTAGAGTCTGAGGAGGACGTTGCAAATTGAGCAATCTCCTACCCATCATATCCCACACGTGCTCAATTGGGGATAAGTCGGGAGATCTTGGTGGCCATGGTAACAATGTGACATCATTATGTTGAAAGAAGCCTATTGTGACTCTTGCAACATGTGGTCGGGCATTATCTTGTTGGAAAGTTGGATCTGCCAGGGTGTCAAGATAGGGTAAAAGATGGGGTTCTAGAACTTCGTGGATATAACGCTGCGCGTTCATGTTACCTCTGATGAAGATTAAAGGTGACATGGAACCATAAGCTATAGCACCCCAAACCATAACTCCAACAGTGTGATGAACATGTCTTTCAACAAAAAACTGTGGATTCCTCCTCTTACCACGTCGCCTTCTAACCCTGGCACGACCATCGTGCGTGCCTAAACAAAATCGAGACTCGTCACTAAAGACAATACTGTTCCATTCCTGATCCCAGAGTGACCGTTGTCTGCACCACTCAAGGCGATTACGTCGGTGTTCTCGAGTTAAAGGGAGGAACCCAGTGTGGCCGGTATGAAAACAAGCCAAAACTTCTCATTCGTCGGTAAACACTTCGCATGCCAATAGGTCTTCCGTGTTCTGCAAACCATTCATTTGCAATGGACTGGTAGTGGAGAAACGGTCCCTTAAGGCCAATAATCTTAGGCGGCGATCTTCACGGTCTGTTGTTCTACGGCGGCGTCCAGTGCCCCTTGCTCTTTGCGTACGGCCTTCTCGAAGCCATGCCTGACAACACCTAACCACAGTGTCTACACTTCTTTGCACTCTAACTGCAATTGCCCGAAAAGAAAGTCCAGCTTCCCGAAGTCCCACTATACGGCCCCTATCAAACTCACTAAGTTGACGAAATCGTACAGGTCTCCGTACTCTAGGCATCGTAACCGATCGTAAAGGATGTCAAGAACCAAAATCCGCCAATGTTGATTCTTTACTGCGGCTGAAATATTCATTTTTAGAGCGTTAGTGAATTAAAAAAAAGCAGTATAAAAACCGGAATGTCCAACTGATAAGGCTGAAACTTTTTTCACGTGTTATTTACAGTAAGATAAATACATCCACCAACTTTTATTAAAATAAAACCAATTTATATGTCACTTAGTATACGTTCTTAGGTTCTTCATAACATTGAACAGTGTTCAGGAATTCTGCTCCTCGATACGTAACGTATCAATCAATATCAATATCAATAACCTTTATTTCCATACAGACAATATATAATTGTATTGGAATTGTCAATTTTTCGTTCGCTACAAACCTACAACTATTCTCAAATTGCAATGTTCAAAAATTCATCAACACGATAAAAGCACTTGTTTATCAAAAATTGCTTCAACATGAACTTAAAGTCGTTAATATTTTTAACCGAGGCGGACCACTTTTATTAGGTGATCGAAATGCCGCTTTTGATTTGCTAAAGTTTACATATAAATTATTACAAGTCCTTGTATCATAATTATGCATATCACGATTCCGCTTGAATTTTTCATTATTTCTAAAAAGATATAAGCACAATTCATATATATATACAACGAAGGGACAGTTAAAATGTTGAAACTTATAAAATATGTTTTGAAACTTTCTGTTGGTGAGATGCCTGCTAATGATCGGATGCAAGTTTTTTGAGCGTTGACCAACCCCAGAAACATACTCCATATCTTAATCTCGAATCCACATTAGCAAAATTGTATCAATTGTTCAGCTGTTAAGATGGTTTTTAATTGCCTCAACACATAGCTTTGAGAGTACATTTTTGATGTGAGAAATTCGCAGTGGGCCTTCCAATTTAATTTCGAATCAAAATGAACTCCAAGAAATTTCACTTCTCCTCTAAAATCGAGTTGATCGTCACCCAATCTAACTTGAAACCCTTCTACAGTTTTTTGAGCATGATGAAAACGAATAAGCGTTGTTTGGGAAGGATTCAAGTAAAGTGAGTACTGGTTAAACCATGTATTGATATTCCTAATTAAGTTGTTACATTTATCTTCCAAAAATTATATTTGAATTACTTGATATTATCGCAGAAACGTCATCAGCATATGCTGTAAAATGGATGAACATTATCAAACCGATTAATGTATAAGAGGAAAAAGATTGGTCCAAGAATAGAGCCCTGAGGGACTCCAATCGAGATGTCTTGACACAAAATTTTTCACATTGTTCCCTGCATCAAGATATTCTACTGAAACATATTGTTTTCTTTGGACTAAAAACGATCTGGCCCATTTAAGAGACTAAAAACCATATTTAACAACAATATCCAAGAATTTGTTGTGATCAACCCACGCCCATCTCTATAAGTAACTTCTTATTCTGCTACTGATGTCAAGGATTAACCCCTGGCGTATATCTAGTACTCCTGGCCTATCAGGGAGGCTGCGTTCGCAGCCTGCTTGACATTTCGCTGGCTGACATTTAGGGCATCGCCTCGCAAACATTTTAATTTCCACACAAAAGAGACGCACGGGCACGCCGAGGGGTCGGTGCCGACACGCCGGATTGTTTTTCCTTTGTCAGCGGATGATTGCTTTGGCTGCTGATGATGAGATCCGCAGAGGGAGATATCGTGATGAACCGCACTGAAAAAAGCGTCGGGGCTACAGAAGTCATTTGGTTAGGATCATTTAGTTAATTCATTAGCCACGGAAAAATGTCAAAGGGAAGGCTCAGGAAATGGATTTTGGCAAGTGTGAAAGGCTCATGTGATTATTCTTTCAAAAGAGAGTTGGTTTGACATTAGAGTTGTTCATAACTAAATGTCTGATATATTCGCAACAAGAAGACTAGGAAGGCGTATTCTGGTCCTATCCGTCGCAGAGACTTACAGCAAATACAATTACAGTGGACCTCCGGTAATCCGACAAACATTATGCAGGGCAGTGTCGGACTATCGAATTTGTCGGATTATAGAGCGCTGCCTAAGACCTCTTATAGTCCGGAATTTTTTACAAAAGAGTACCTTGTAATCCGACAAATTACGTATCCAATAGTAAGATTATATATGTTATGTATATGCATGTACATACTTTGAAGAACAAATCATACATAGTTTATGTATGTCGAATTTAGTAAATTAAATAACAATAGAGAGCTTACGTTTTATTATAAAATTAAGCATAAATGCACATACATATATATCACAATAATCAACAGTTATTAATCAAAATCATTAATGAATTTATCAAATTATGAAGCTTGGAAATATTCATCAATTTTTTTTTAAGGTTGTTATAACGTGAGATCAGAGCTTTGTCCCTTAGTCTTCTCAAAAGTAAAAGTTCGTTGTAGGATGTACCATTATCGTCAGCCCATTGTAGACCCAGCTCAAAGGCGTTAATTGCGTCTTGTGCTGTGACTTGTGGAGCAGTTGCAATCACGTCGTCGTTATTTTCCTGATTGTTTGTTGAATGGGGTTGTCCAAAACGGACGCAGGAAAGTAAACGCATATTAAAACAAGAAAGATTGATATTCAAATCAAGTTGGGTACTTTATTTTGAAGGTTCATTTATACCATTTATGTATGAAAAATAATATCGCTCAAATGTTCACCACGACTGGATTTACGCCACGCGATGGTCGAAGTTTTCAACGACATTTTGCAACATGGTCGGTTCTATGGCATTTATCTCGGCAATGATGTTGTTTTTGAGTTCTTGGAGGGTGTGGCTGGTTTGTTGACGTAGACTTTGCTTTTCAAATATCCCCATAAAAAGGGAGTCAAATCGCACGATCTTGGTGGCCATGGCACATTTCCTCTGCGCGAAATCACGCGATCACCGAAGAAGGACTGCAATCGATGGATATTGACGTTGGTTGTGTGGCATGTTGCACCGTCTTGTTGGAAATAAGCATCGTCCATATCAATTCCTTCAAGTTGCGGCAAAAAATAGTCCTCTATCAGCACGTGATATCGCTCAGAATCGCATTTTCGAAAAAGTAAGGTCCGATGATGCCTTTTGACCACAATGCACACCACACAGTCACTTTTTGAGGATGCATCGGCTGCTCTTGATACTCACGGGGATTTTCGTTCGCCCAGATGCGGCAGTTTTGCTTGTTTACCGTCCCATTCAAAGTGAAATGCGCTTCGTCGCGGAACATGATTTTTGATGAAAAATTGGCATCAATTTGGCGGTGTTCAAGGAGCCAATCTGAGAACGTTCGACGCGAAAAATGGTCGGCCCGACGCAGCTCTTGCGTCAATTGGATCTTGTAGGCGTGTACATTCAAATCCTTGTGAATAATGCGGAGCAAACTGGTTCTCGAAATGCCCAATTCTTGGGATCGACGCGTTGTTGATTGTTTCGGATCGTCTCTCACACTCTCCTTTACAACAGCAATATTTTCCGGTGTGCGAACGCTCCTTGGCCGGCCAGAGCCTGGCAGATTTGCCACAGAACCTGTTGCCTCGAATTTACGCACCAGACGACCGATGGTTGTTTCGTTTGGGCGGTTGTTGCGACCGAAATGTTCACGAAGCGCGCGAAACGTGTTTTTTATTTTTGCATCATTTTTGTAGTGCTCTTGAATAACTTTAATGCGGTCTTCAATCGAATACGATTCCATAGCGATCAATGGTAAACATTCAACTAACAAAATGACATGTCGGTGACAGAAAACAAAGATGGCGTCTATGTCAAATTGACGTTTACTTTCCTGCGTCCCTATTGGTCAACCCTTTATAATTAGAAACCTCTTTTATAATCTCTTCGTCAGACATTTCATGAAAAACATTTTCCTCTTTATCCATTCCACGGCACCAGATTTCCAAATCTTCCGGACTTATATGTGTTTCAGTAGCGACTTGTTCTATAACTTCCGAAGTAACACTGATTTGTGGAACGTTGCTGGGAGTGGTGACTATATTTGGCCATAACTTTTTCCAAAACGATTTAATAGTTGATGACGGTAACGCATTCCACGACTGACAAAGAGCAAAAACCAAGTCTTTCATAATAAATTCTTATAAAGTGTTTTCTATTGGTTGGTCTTTTGATATCTACGGCTCTCAGAAGTAGGTTTTTCTTATAGTCTTGCTTGACAAACTGAATGATATTCTGGTCCATTGGTTGAATCAGTGCAGTGCAATTTGGCGGAAGAAATATCGCGGTGATGCATTTATCCTTAGTTGTTAGTTCTTCTTCAGACGGATGACCGGGTGCGTTATCAAGAAGCAACAACGCTTTTTGAGGAACATTATGATCTTTTAACCATTTTCTAACTTCAGGTACGAAGCATTCATCAAACCACTCTTTGAAAAGGTCTTTTGTCATCCATGCACTTTTTTGTCCGTAATAGTGTACAGGTAATTCAATGTTTTTGAATGCCCGTGGTTTATTAGATTTCCCAATGACGCGTGTGTGCCCGCAGCGTTAGCACATGGTAGTATGGTTACTCGCTCTTTACTTAATTTTCGTCCAGGTTCGGATTTTTCGTTACAAGAAACGAAAGTTTTGTTAGGCATCATACGTCAAAAAAGCCCTGATTCGTCTGCATTGTACACCTGTGACGGGTCAAGATTTAAATCGTTCACCTTTTGCAAAAATCTCAATTTAAATGGCTCTATGCAGGTGGCATCGTTAGAAAGTTTCTCTCCTGTAATAGTAGTTAAACGTATGTCATGACGACTTTTAAAACGTTCTAGCCATCCTTTGCTGGCCACAAAATCATCTTTTTTTGTTATTTCCTTATAAAAAAACTTAGCTTTCATGGCCAACATGGGTCCTGAAATTGGTGCATGCCTATTTCTTTCCTGAAGAAACCACATGTACAAACCTTCTTCCACTTTTGGATGTTCAGCTTCCTTGAGTGTCTGTCTCTTGCCTGGCCCGCAGTCAGTAGTTGACACGAACTGCTTGATCTTCTAGTGGTTTCTTTTAATGTCATAAATTGTAGATCGGCCTTCGCCGTATTCACTTGCTAAACTTCTGAAAGTTTCATTGAGATTTAAGCGGTCAAAAACATCACATTTTTCTTTAATTGTCAACGTTTTGTGCTTTCGCTTCTGAGTTTGTGATGACATTACTAGGTACTATACTTAATACACAATGAATAAATAGTACACAATGAACGCACGCTAGGCCGTGCCGCTATCACAAGTAGTCAAACTCAAACTAAGTAAAACAATGCTTACGCGTCGAGCACGATAGCGGTGGAGCGTACAAGTTGTAACCTGTTCAAACCTGCGTGATCTACATTAACGAAGATTGTCAAATACGTATGTATGTAAAACATATTCAAAGACATGACGGACTACAGGGGGCGCCGGATTAGACAGGGGGTCCACTGTATTACTAAAACGGGCAGGAGAAAAGCGTGGAAAATACTTTCAAGATTCTTAAATGGCCGCTACTTCGTGGAAAATCTGAACCTTCTTTGTCTTACAATTTTTGCTGTATCTCTAAAAATAAAGTGGTGGGGGGTATTCAAAGGTTTAAGGTATTAACAAACTTGGCCTAGTTGAAAGAGCTATTCTTGGCCTACGAATGGTAGAATATTTGAAGTTTTGTTAGTCTCACATGCGGCCGCTAGAGGGCCTTTTTCGATATTCCGCCAGAAATGCTTTAGTATGATTTTTTTTATGAAAAAGTAGCTAAATGACGTCTGAACAAGCTCGTGAAAACCACATCTCGATATCTTGTGCGTAACATAAAATTTAGCCCTAAGAAGATTTTATATGGAAATCCCTTATATTTTTATTTTTTTAAACTAATTTATGATTTTCTCCATATAATTTGATGAGCTAATCTATCAAATACCTACCAGTTGGACAGGTGGAAGAGTTGGACAGTCGTTAACGTTAAAGTGGAAGTAAGCCGATACCAGAAACTCTACCAAAAAACCTTTTTCGACTGTAATTTACTTGATGTTTCGAACAAACGTTCTAGCATCCGTTTTGTGTGTTTATGTGCCCCTATGCGGCGCTTTCCCCATTCTCAGGATAAATTTTTGTTCTGAGGCCGCAAACCATATGGGTTGCGATGGTTTGGTCCACTCCTAAATGTTTTGACATCTATACTAAGTGACATATAAATCCGAACACCCAGTTTAAATGGTTTTATTTTAATGAATGTTGGTGAATGTATTTATCTTACTGTAAATAATAAGTGAAAAAAATGTCAACCTTATCAGTTGGACATTCCGGTTTTTATACTGCTTTTTTTTTAATTCACTAACGCTCTAAAAATGAATATTTCAGCCGCAGTAAAGAATCAACGTTGGCGGATTTTGGTTCTTGACATCCTTTACGATCGGTTACGATGCCTAGAGTACGGAGACCTGTACGATTTCGTCAACTTAGTGAGTTTGATAGGGGCCGTATAGTGGGACTTCGGGAAGCTGGACTTTCTTTTCGGGCAATTGCAGTTAGAGTGCAAAGAAGTGTAGACACTGTGGTTAGGTGTTGTCAGGCATGGCTTCGAGAAGGCCGTACGCAAAGAGCAAGGGGCACTGGACGCCGCCGTAGAACGACAGACCGTGAAGATCGCCGCCTAAGATTATTGGCCTTAAGGGACCGTTTCTCCACTACCAGGTCCATTGCAAATGAATGGTTTGCAGAACACGGAAGACCTATTGGCGTGCGAAGTGTTTACCGACGAATGAGAAGTTTTGGCTTGTTTTCATACCGGCCACACTGGGTCCTCCCTTTAACTCGAGAACACCGACGTAATCGCCTTGAGTGGTGCAGACAACGGTCACTCTGGGATCAGGAATGGAACAGTATTGTCTTTAGTGTCGAGTCTCGATTTTGTTTAGGCATGCACGATGGTCATGCCAGGGTTAGAAGGCGACGTGGTGAAAGGAGGAATCCACAGTTTTTTGTTGAAACACATGTTCATCACACTGTTGGAGTTATGGCTTGGGGTGCTATAGCTTATGGTTCCAGGTCACCTTTAATCTTCATCAGAGGTAACATGAACGCGCAGCGTTATATCCACGAAGTTCTAGAACCCCATATTTTACCCTATCTCGACACCCTGGCAGATCCAACTTTCCAACAAGATAATGCCCGACCACATGTTGCAAGAGTCACAATAGAGTTCTTTCAACATAATGATGTCACATTGTTACTATGGCCACCAAGATCTCCCGACTTATCCCCAATTGGGCACGTGTGGGATATGATGGGTAGGAGATTGCTCAATTTGCAACGTCCTCCTCAGACTCTAGAAGCACTTCGAGAGGAGTTGGTGGTTGCCTGGAATGAGATACCACAGGAGGACATTGACCACCTGATCAGAAGCATGCCTAGGCGCGTTGGAGAATGCGTAGCACATCAGGGTGCATCCACACATTATTAAAGGTCAAAGGGCTTTAAAGCAGTGCAATCATTTTGAAATTTTTATCATTTACTTATTATGCTTCATTAAGTACTTATACAAAATTTTATTAAAATAAAACCATTTAAACTGGGTGTTCGGATTTATATGTCACTTAGTATACCTACTCTGGCGTTGTACTGAGTTCACTGCTTTTTGAAACGCTGATTTAAAAACTTGTATCTAAGTAATAAACTTGCAATTGTTCACCATTAGGAAGCTAATAACATGTAGAATAACTTAACATTTAAAAAAGGTAGGGTAAATAGGACAATTTTTATTGAAATTTGGCAATTGTTTTAAAAATCATTGAAAATAGTGAGTTTGATGATTGATTGAATATGATAGGACATTCAGTTTAAAAGTTGTAACGATTTATTTAAATAGGGTTAGCAGCTGACTCTAAAAATTTTAAAATGTTCATAAAAAATCAATGATTGTTTTTATTTTTTTTTTATAATTTTTCCGTCAATAAAATAAGGTGTAGTTTCCTTGATTTTGCTATGTGCACTTTATGAAGACTCACACTGTATATGTGTATGACCCTTTCTGTGGATACTTTATTTATTCGACTGTTTTGTGTTACATGCTTATGTAGTAATAGTGGATATCGAATAAATTATTATTATTATCATTCTTATAAGTTTAAACTGCCCACAATTTCTTATAAAATGCACAGATTTGTCTTTGTGTCATAGCTCCAACATCACGACGTTCCAAGCATGATGCATCTGAACTACACTTTGAAGACACGTCTGAAATACAAAGACAAATCTATGGGCGACTGTATTCGTGGAACTGGTATGCAGTCAGTAACAGTAATTAAAACATTAAAGGCTAACCGACGCCGTAATGTGCTAGATATGTTCGGCAGATAATAATTAACTTCATACTGTATTCACGTCAGGTGCGTTTATACGGTGTTGATGAAGTGACGATGAACGCCCAAATTCTGTTATGTAGAAACGGGTTGCGCAATGTACAGGGTGATGTCTAGGTATAGATTCCTAATGGCTGAACGAGGAGGTTTCCTGTTATATAAAAAGCATCTCCAACTATAGTACAGAGTGGCCAATATACAGGGTGGCGCATCGAAAACGAAACAGACGCATTTACTGGCAGCTCAGTTGTTTTTTTTTTGGAAAAACGCTCAGACCCGTCGATTTTGTTTTCGAGGGGGACACAAGTTTGGCAAAAAATCACGTTAACACGTGCAGCCCCCTGGACGGGGGTGACACCAACCCTAAAATCTTAAATGGAAAGGGGGGTCGCGTGATACCTTATTTTAAAGGTCTTTCAATTCCCTTTATAATGATGGAAAATACATGAACTTCAGTTCAATACTTTTGAAGATTTATTGATTTAAAAGTAGACTTTAATAGGTACATCAGATTAGTTTGTACTAGGTACTTTCAGAAGAAATTTGACTAAAAGAATTTATACTAAGTGACATATAAATCCGAACACCCAGTTTAAATGGTTTTATTTTAATAAAATTTTGTATAAGTACTTAATGAAGCATAATAAGTAAATGATAAAAATTTCAAAATGATTGCACTGCTTTAAAGCCCTTTGACCTTTAATAATGTGTGGATGCACCCTGATGTGCTACGCATTCTCCAACGCGCCTACGCATGCTTCTGATCAGGTGGTCAATGTCCTCCTGTGGTATCTCATTCCAGGCAACCACCAACTCCTCTCGAAGTGCTTCTAGAGTCTGAGGAGGACGTTGCAAATTGAGCAATCTTCTACCCATCATATCCCACACGTGCTCAATTGGGGATAAGTCGGGAGATCTTGGTGGCCATGGTAACAATGTGACATCATTATGTTGAAAGAAGTCTATTGTGACTCTTGCAACATCTTGTTGGAAAGTTGGATCTGCCAAGGTGTCAAGATAGGGTAAAAGATGGGGTTCTAGAACTTCGTGGATATAACGCTGCGGGTTCATGTTACCTCTGATGAAGATTAAAGGTGACCTGGAACCATAAGCTATAGCACCCCAAACCATAACTTCAACAGTGTGATGAACATGTCTTTCAACAAAAAACTGTTGATTCCTCCTTTCACCACGTCGCCTTCTAACCCTGGCACGACCATCGTGCATGCCTAAACAAAATCGAGACTCGTCACTAAAGACACTCCTGATCCCAGAGTGACCGTTGTCTGCACCACTCAAGGCGATTACGTCGGTGTTCTCGAGTTAAAGGGAGGACCCAGTGTGGCCGGTATGAAAACAAGCCAAAACTTCTCATTCGTCGGTTAACACTTCGCATGCCAATAGGTCTTCCGTGTTCTGCAAACCATTCATTTGCAATGGACCTGGTAGTGGAGAAACGGTCCCTTAAGGCCAATAATCTTAGGCGGCGATCTTCACGGTCTGTTGTTCTACGGCGGCGTCAGTGCCCCTTGCTCTTTGCGTACGGCCTTCTCGAAGCCATGCCTGACAACACCTAACCACAATGTCTACACTTCTTTGCACTCTAACTGCAATTGCCCGAAAAGAAAGTCCAGCTTCCCGAAGTCCCACTATACGGCCCCTATCAAACTCACTAAGTTGACAAAATCGTACAGGTCTCCGTACTCTAGGCATCGTAACCGATCGTAAAGGATGTCAACTAACTACTGAACTGAAGTACGTTAATTTTATACTTGTGTCCCCCTCGAAAACAAAATCGATGGGTCTGAGCGTTTTTCAAAAAAAAAACTTTTTCGTTTTCGATGCGCCACCCTGTATAACTGACTGACTTAAATTGCGCTCCATTTTTGATACACGAATTTCACTAGTAGTAGTTAAAGACTTGCCAAGGTCGGGCCGTGTTCGAACTGTTCGTACTCCGGAAAATATCGAGAGAGATCGTGAAAGTGTAGTGGAGCGCCCTGAGACGTCTACCAGACATCGTTCTCAAGAATGAATCGTTCGAATATAAATATATTGCATTTGCGTTTTTCTTTGCCCAACGAAAGTCGATGAAATTGACATCAGCGTTTCAATTCACATTCAACCAAAATGTGGAAATAAGTAAGACGCTTGACTCAAGTGAATCACCCTGTAGATAAATATTATTTTGCAAGCTGAAGATAGCCTTGTTGATAAATACACCACAGTGAGTTTTCGACAGTTGATTCAATAGCTGATGATAATGGCAACGCCAAAAATAAAAGATGAATTGGTGGCTGGAAATACCGACAGATACAATTGACCAATAAATACTGAGAATTCTCGCAATGCATATTCATTAGGTGGTGACGTGGTTAATTTTCAGAATTTCAGTTAGATCTGCTAGGCCAAATGTTGTCTTATTTATTCTAGATGACGAGTTTCTTAGGTACAATCGTTACTATCACTAGCTATTGGAGCTAGGGTATTCAATTAACGGTCTCCTGTTTCGCCATATGCAGCTAGTTGTTTAGAAAATATTAATTAAGATTCTAAAATATACCCAGCTATATATAACAAAAAATAGAGTATAGAGAACTGGCAATACAGCCTTGATATAAAGATGCTAGTGCAAAGTTACTAGATATTTTCAAAGTTTGTTACCAACCACCAACATGTATCTACAAAAAGATCTTTTTAAGAAAGCAACATTTCGTATATGCATTGTTGGGTCGCCCTGTATATGTATACTAAGTGACATATAAATCCGAACACCCAGTTTAAATGGTTTTATTTTAATAAAAGTTCAGCCTTATCAGTTGGACATTCCGTTTTGTATACTGCTTTTTTTTAATTCACTAACGCTCTAAAAATGAATATTTCAGCCGCAGTAAAGAATCAACGTTGGCGGATTTTGGTTCTTGACATCCTTTACGATCGGTTACGATGCCTAGAGTACGGAGACCTGTACGATTTCGTCAACTTAGTGAGTTTGATAGGGACCGTATGGTATAGTGGGACTTCGGGAAGCTGGACTTTCTTTTCGGGCAATTGCAGTTAGAGTGCAAAGAAGTGTAGACACTGTGGTTAGGTCAGGCATGGCTTCGAGAAGGCCGTACGCAAAGAGCAAGGGGCACTGGACGCCGCCGTAGAACAACAGACCGTGAAGATCGCCGCCTAACATTATTGGCCTTAAGGGACCGTTTCTCCACTACCAGGTCCATTGCAAATGAATGGTTTGCAGAACACGGAAGACCTATTGGCATGCGAAGTGTTTACCGATGAATGAGAAGTTTTGGCTTGTTTTCATACCGGCCACACTGGGTCCTCCCTTTAACTCGAGAACACCGACGTAATCGCCTTGAGTGGTGCAGACAACGGTCACTCTGGGATCAGGAATGGAACAGTATTGTCTTTAGTGACGAGTCTCGATTTTGTTTAGGCATGCACGATGGTCGTGCCAGGGTTAGAAGGCGACGTGGTGAAAGGAGGAATCCACAGTTTTTTGTTGAAAGACATGTTCATCACACTGTTGCAATTATGGTTTGGGGTGCTATAGCTAATGGTTCCAGGTCACCTTTAATCTTCATCAGAGGTAACATGAACGCGCAGCGTTATATCCACGAAGTTCTAGAACCCCATCTTTTACCCTATCTTGACACCCTGGCAGATCCAACTTTCCAACAAGATAATGCCCGACCACATGTTGCAAGAGTCACAATAGACTTCTTTCAACATAATGATGTCACCAAGATCTCTCGACTTATCCCCAATTGAGCACGTGTGTGATATGATGGGTAGGAGATTGCTCAATTTGCAACGTCCTCCTCAGACTCTAGAAGCACTTCGAGAGGAGTTGGTGGTTGCCTGGAATGAGATACCACAGGTGGACATTGACCACCTGATCAGAAGCATGCCTAGGCGCGTTGGAGAATGCGTAGCACATCAGGGTGCATCCACACATTATTAAAGGTCAAAGGGCTTTAAAGCAGTGCAATCATTTTGAAATTTTTATTTTTATTTTAAACTGGGTGTTCGGATTTATATGTCACTTAGTATATGTAATGTACAATACTTATGACCTACAATGATGTGTTCCTGAAAACCGTGTTTTATTCCAAACATCACTTCACATTTTTCTCATGAAATCATTTTTTAGCTTGAAATGAGCCGCCCTGTATCACGCGATTCTCTCCCACACCTCTGCCTTGTCTCGCGACGCACTGCATCTCACCGGATTGGTCACCGTACGTGATTGAACGTGCCGCTCTATTTGCTGTCGGCCGTCGATCTGGACCAGTAGCGTGGATGCTGGATGCTGCGTCGCAGACGATTGGTCCACGACACTCCCTCTGCTTAGGAGGCTGCGGTGGCCACGCCCACCGTTTTTCTCCGGAGAACAGAGGCGCACAGACGATTATTAGATCGGGTGAGGGTAACTGATGTTTCTTTGCGAATTGGGGATGGATATTCTTATATCCGTTTTATATTGACAATAAATCCACGGGTTTCTCCATTTTTCAAAAGTGTTAAACGGGTATTTGTCGCCACATCCATGAAGACTTCCTCACGAAATTAGAAGTTGTTTTTATTTTTGCCAGTTTGGATGACAAATTCGATGGTGTGAATCTTGTTTTCCTTTTCATCATATTGGACAGCTTTTCAGATCGAGTATAGAACTTTGATAGAACTACTATTCAACAATATGGTTTCTGCTTATAAGATTCGTCTCAAAATCAAAACCACAACACACATAAAGATTCAAAATGTTTCTACCAAGAATTTGTTGTGTAGTTGGCGGCGTGAACTGACAGATAATCCATGCAAAATAATCGGGATGACTTTCATCTGAATAAATTGTTGATGCAAAACGGTTATTGTAATGTGAGTTATTTTGAGAATAATTAATATGATTACGTACCTTTGTTTTAGATGCGCACCCTGTCATTGATTTCTTCGTACAGCAAAGTTTTTATCCCATAGACTCTCTAAAGAAAGTTTTGTATGATTATTCGTTTGAACATAAAATGGATTGAATGAAATACTTATATATACTCACTGATATCAGTAACACCCAGAAAAAGTAATTTCTTCTACTTGATTTTTTGGCAATGAGTTAGTCTTACATCAAGAATGAAACGATTATATTGTCGCGAAATTTTATTGACAGGTAATGGGAAAAAAATTAATAATGTGTTGGGTGTTGGGCGACCCCGCAGCTACACGTCTAGACGTCGACGTCTGGTTGTGGCACGTCATTCCAAGCAATCGAACTTCGTGGATTTGCTGTGGCAGAGTCTGTGGCGGATAGTGCAAAGTCGATAGTCTCCTCCCCATCATATCCCACACATGTTCGATGGGATTTAAATCCGGTGAACGGGGTGGCCAAGGCAAGACAACAACGCCTGCTTCTTGAAGAAAGTCCGTAGAACAACAAGCAATATGATACCTCTTGATGAAAGGTGCAACTTTGTAATTAGCGGCTATGTATTTCTTGATAGCTTGATAGTATTCGCAAACAACTGGCGGACGAGGCTACGTGCTTGTGCGCAGTAGGTAGAATGTTACAACCGTCACCGATCTCCCCTACTTTTCGTTTCTAAGCGGCAATTTCTTAATTACCTAAATATGTAACTTTGCCCTTTGCAACTTTGTAGATACGTCTCACAGTTTCCGAGATCTCGAAGGTAAGGGTCGAATTTTTAAACACCTGATCACACTCGGTCGGTTTCGATGATACAACTGTAACGAGAGATTCTTCCTCAAATTCTGTTCGCTGTTTCGATGGGTGTGACATAATCCAGTGTATGAGGCTAATTACGAATTATACGCGAGTTGTTGCGGGCAAAAAAGAGGACGAAATCGTCGGTGCTGGCACAGCCAGCAATATGTAATCCACTCTAGAAACAAAATTAAAAATTAGTAACGGGCTCTTTAACGTGCGCACAGACTACAATATTAGTCTAATTACCTGAAGCAATACTGCCATCAGTTTCAGTTTTTCCTCCTTGGCGCGGCGGTGGGTATTTACGTTTCGGATTGTCTGGCGCAGGCAGAGGCGTCACTGAGGCAGGAGCGGCTGGCCCTTAAGTTCTGCAGAGCTGCAGAACTGCCAAAAGTTTTGTCTTAACAGAAAAAAGCAGCAGTAATTTGATCTTTATTTATTTCCCATGTTATCAGACAAAAAGAAGCAATACCGGCAACGCTGCCCCCGCAAGACACAGCGTCGAGTCTGTTTTGTATTGAGAAAGCAGTATAATCGACCAATTGTGTACTTGTCATTTTCGTCGCGACCGCAGCGTAACATTATTCATGGGCCACTTGAAAAGGGTCTGTGCGCTACTTCGACACAAGCCGCACGCGCTTGCTCCTGTCTCTCTTTACAAAATCAGTTGCGCCATCTAAGCATAAGCATGTGCTACACGTCATACAGATCCGTACAGATCTAATGCGAAGTACGATATCTGATTAGTCGGTCGGTGCTCGGTATAAAATTTTGCGGAGCATTTGAATTGGCGCCACCAGACGGAGGAAGCGGGTGCGAGTTTCCTCCTCCGAAGACGAGTCGCCAAGGCAGCCAAAGAAGCCAGCTTTCGCCACCAAGAAGAGTCCTAGAGCAGCCAGGACCATCGTGCCCCCCATGTCGGGAACAGGAGTTCCCCCCAGCAGCATCGAGGGCACCGCTGACTGGTCATCCTTAAGCAGGATGATAAACAACAAGGGAATCCAATTCTCCAAGGTGAGGATGGCGGGTAACAGTGTGAAGGTGTTCACAAACACACCAGCTGACTACCGTCAGCTAGTCGCACTGCTGGACTCCATGAAGCGGCCCTTCTTCACCTATCAACTGAAGGAGGACAGGATGGACCAGAGGGTCATTCGTGGACTACCCAGGGAGATGTCAGTCGATGACATCAAAGAGGATCTAGTGAGTAAAGATATCGCAAACGCCAAGGTTCAACAGATGACCTCAAGGACCACCAAGAAGCCACTTCCGCTCTTCCTCGTCAAGACGAAGATGCCTGAAAAGCTTCTAGAAATCCAGAGGCTGGCCATGCTCACGGTCAGCTTCGAGAGAAAGAAGAGATCCACCGAGCCCAGCCAATGCTACCGCTGCCAGCGGTACGGACACACGCAGCGAAACTGCCGTCTCGCTGAACGGTGCTTAAAGTGTGGTAAGGACCACAGCAGCACCAACTGCAGTCTGCCGACACCGCCAACAGGGCAACGAAATGCCAAATGCTGCCTTTGCGGAGAAGGACACCCAGCAAACTACAAAGGATGTAGTAAGGCCCCGAGGAAAGCTGCCGCTGCCCCCAAAGCAGTCCCCACCACAAATAGGACCTCTTACGCTCAAAAAGCGAAGAAAACTATGTCCACTTCTGCCCCAGCAGCCGCCACTGCTACTGGAACTACTGCGCAGAAGCAACACGGCGATGACAGACTGCTAGCAATGATGCAAGCCATCATAACCCGCCTGGATGCACTCGAGGCCAAGATGCAAGACAAGCATTAGACCCGAAATGACTACAGGGCAAAACGTAGAATCTCTACGCATTATCTCCTGGAATCAACGGATTCAGGGCACGGAAACCAGGAATCCAGGCGATACTAGACCAGTACCAACCAGAGGTGATGGCCATCCAAGAAACGAAATTGGATGCCGCCCATAGTCTGACGTTCCCGCGGTACGAGACGTACCGCTACGACAGAAGAGGCAGAGGTGGAGGAGTCGCATTACTTGTCAAGCGTACCTTGACGAGTCATGTCCTCGACGACGCCGCAGACATCAATGGGGACGGAATCACGGTCCAGGTCCATCACAATCACCGTCCCTACAGAATCACCTCCCTATATATGCCACCAGGGGAGGCCCTAGACGAAGATGACATCGCTGACCTCCTGAGAGGCCCAGGAGCACGCATAGTCATCGGAGATCTAAACTGCAAGTCTCCGGCATGGAACAACAACGTCGAAGACAGGAATGCAAGGCAGCTCCAAGAACACGTCGATGCCCTGGCGGAGGTCATCGTCGGTCCGGAGCAACCAACCTACATTCCATTCGGCCTTGGGCGACCTGCGGTACTGGACATAGCCATCCTCCGCAACATCAGAGAGGAGTTCGAGATAGAGACCCTGGTGGAAGGATCGTCGGACCACAATCCGATCCTACTAACACTTGGCACAGGGTCTACAACTCGAGATAGCTGGAGCACCAAACGGACGAACTGGAACCTGTACAAATCCAACGTCCAAAGGAACATCACTCAAATTCCAACCATCCGATCAGTGGAGGAACTGGACAACGCAGTAGAGGAGCTGGAGAATGCTGTCTTGCGAGCGCACGAGGACAGCACCCGCTCCGAGACTACGGCAGTTCCTAGTCACCTAAATGGTCCAGCACCGCACCATATTAGGCACCTGATCAGGGAGAACAGAAGACTCAAGCAAGAACATCTCCAGCTGTTGACAGAGGAGTCGAGAGTTGCGCGAAACAGAGCATCGCTAGCTCTGAAGAACGCACTCGCGGAACTCCTAAACAGCAGATGGAATGCAGCCTGTGCAGAACTAGAGACCCAGGATGGTACGGCCTGGACTATGCAGAGAAAATTTCGTCGTCAGCGCGCCACGATTCCTACTCTTCACGGCCAACGCGGCTTGGCCTACTCCAGTGAAGAAAAAGCCGAAGCATTCGCCGATTCGCTAGAATCCGAATGCAGACTCAGTTACCATGAAGACGAGGATGACAACCACGAGGAGGCCGTGGAAGTCGCAGCCGAAATCATGAGGAGTCGACCACCTGGCCAGGAGACGGATCACCCCTCCAGTCCAGAGGAAATCCGTCTGATCATCCGCAGGTTATAGGTCAGAAAATCGCCGGGAAGGGACGGCATCAAAAACAGGATGCTGAAGAACCTTCCCTCCAAAGGCATTGCTGCGCTCACCAACATCGCCAATGCCACTCTGAGACTTAACCACTTCCCGCGGCGGTGGCGGGAAGCCCAGGTTATAATGCTCACCAAGCCAGGCAAGGACCGGAAGTTGCCCCAGAACTACCGGCCCATTAGCCTGGTTTCCTCGATGGGCAAAGTAGTCCAAAAGGCTATCGCCGTTCGACTAGAGAAGCAGGCAGAAGAACTGGAACTTCTCCCCCCAGAGCAATTCGGCTTCAGATCCTCTCACAACACGGAACTCCAAGCGCTACGACTGACAGAAAACATCACCAGCGGCTTCAATCTCCAGGAGGCAACCGGCCTCGTCCTGCTGGACGTGAAACGAGCCTTCGATCGAGTTTGGCACAATGGACTCATCGCCAAAATGGAAGCCGCCGGAATCGATGCAAACATGTGCCAACTGATCCAGAGCTATCTAACACAAAGATGGTTCACGGTGAAGATTGGTACATGCCACTCAACAAGACGACAGCTGGAAGCAGGCCTGCCCCAGGGGTCAGCCTTAGCCCCCCTGCTCTACAACATCTATACTCACGACGTACCGAAGACAGCTGACACAATGCTGGCCCTATATGCAGACGACACTGCTATAGCCGCCAAGCATCGACGACCCGAGATCATCCGTAGGAGACTACAGGATGAACTGGACCACATCCAGGACTGGTGCGTGAAATGGAAAATCCGCATCAACGTCCAGAAGACGCAGGCAATCTTCATCCAACGAAGAAGGATTGCAAGACCTCTCGAAGCATCCATCTTCGACGAAGATATCCAGTGAAGCGACAAAGTCAAATATCTGGGGATCGTATTTGACAAGTCCCTCACCTGGAAAGACCACATAGAAGCTGTCATCGCAAAGACTAGACCAGCCATAGCTCAACTATACCCATTACTACATTAAAATAAAACCATTTAAACTGGATGTTCGGATTTATATGTCACTTAGTATAATTTCTGTCGACTTTAAATACGAGAGCTGAATGTGACTTGGTGCTATTTCCGGTGATCTGGTGTAAGAATTCCGCGGCCCACTACCCGATCTTGCGATCTTTAAATGTTTCTCATTTTTTTGTTCAATACATGTCTGTGTGTGCCTCGTGAGTTTGTGTCTCCTTAGCTCCACGTTTGACTGACCTAGTTTCTGAGGGATAACAACCGCCTTGGTATTTAATTGTGGAGTAACAATCTTGACTATTTTTTCCCGAAAGGTTCTCCTCGCACGCCACTGTCTATAATCATTAGTTAGAGCAAAATGTCGTCAATAGTGGCGGTCTGTCATCCGACCGACTTTCGGTTAACTAAGACAAAACCATAGACTGGTTGTTATTTGTTGTTACATTAGGTATCATTAAGCTGCGACTGTGTGATATGAAACGTTACATACTGTTAGCGAACAGGATGAGTTTCTTATGTAATAGTCGACGATTATGTACGAGGGATGTCTTTTAAGTTTTGCATATGGAAATAAAACAAGGTAGGTATACTACAACTATTTAAAACTGTAATGACTCATACGCGTGATCAACACGTGATCAGAGCTCGATCCCGGCTTCCTTCCAGTACAGCCGTATAGCGTACGACATATATGTCGTTTCTGTGGCTTTGCGGTGGTCAACAGCACAGACAGAGATGGAAATAATGGCTGATTGTTCTCCGCCGGTAGAACCAATGAAATCAAAGACGCGCCTCGACCGGCAGACTCATAGGCGTCGGCAACGCATTGGAACGTGTTTCGTTGAGCGATCGCATATTGTGTGTTTTTATAAGAATTGTTGTGTGATTGTTATTGTTGTGGTTTCTGTGGTTACTGTTTTGGTTATACTTAACCATGGAGAGTACAAATGGCACGAGTGGAAGTACTGAAAGCCAGGGAACAAGTAGACGGCTTCGTAAAGCACTGAAGAGGGACGCGAAATAAATCGTGCTCAACGTGTTCAATTATCTGAACAGAACTATGTCACAGGGAGATGCACTAGCGCGTTGTGAAAGTATGACAGGCGTTCCAGAGTGGACCATTCGCAGGGTGGTGCATGAAAAGAAGAAAACTGGAGCTACTACTGATCCAAAGTTTAATTTGAAGGGACGAAAGGTTGTTAAATTGGATGACGATAGCAAAATGGCGTTAAGGCGAATCGTACATTCATTCTTCTTTAGGAATGAGATACCAACCCTCAAGGCTGTACATGCAGCGATCAAGGAAAATGAAATTATTCCCCAAATGAGCGTCGAGGTAATGAGGAAATCCCTGCACGAAATTAATTTTCGTTACGAAACGCGTTATCGGAAGTCAGTATTGATAGAGATACCTGAAATAGTTGCCTGGCGTCGAAAATACCTACGCGAAATGATTGAATATAGGCGACAAAGCAGAAAAATCTATTATTTGGACGAGACATGGGTAAATGCAGGTCACACAGTTAAAAAAACCTGGATAGACAAAAACGTAGTGAGTAACCGACAAGCAAGCATTGAAGGTTTGTCAACAGGTCTTCGTGGACCGTCAGGGAAAGGTCAAAGATTGATCGTAACTCATATTGGTAGCGATAGTGGCTTTTTAGAAGAGTGTGACTTGATTTTCGTCTCTAAGAAAGGAGGTGATTACCATGACGAAATGAATGCCAGCTGCTTCGAGAGCTGGTTTCAAGGGGTGCTTCAGCGAGTTAAGCCCAACTCTGTGATCGTCATGGATAATGCTTCCTACCATAGTCGTCGAGCCGAACGTGTACCGACTATGGGATCTCGAAAAAGTGACATGCAGCAATGGTTGCGCGAAAAAGGACTCCCGTTTGACGATTCATGTGTGAAAGCGGAATTGTATGAAAAAATTAAACAGCACAAACCTGCGAACATTAGTTACGTGACTGATGAGATGGCCCGTCAATGTGGTGTCACTGTGCTGCGGTTACCGCCCTACCACTGTGAACTGAACCCAATAGAGCTCATCTGGGCTCAAGTGAAGGGTTATATTGCGCGCCATAACACAACCTTCAAATTACCAGACGTTAAGGTTTTACTTGAGACTTCCATACAGCTAGTAACGCCCGAAGCTTGGCAGAATGCCATCCGTCATGTTGTGAAGGAAGAAACAAAAATGTGGCAGCTTGACCACCACATCGACACCATCATAGAGCCAGTTATAGTCAATTTCAACGAGGAAAGCGATAGCGACACTTTATTACTGTCAGATGTAAGTGGAAGCGACGATGAATAAAGGTAATTCCCAAATTTTTGACTTACAATATGTTTCAAACCACTCTTTATTAAGCATGTGACAAATCTAGTTCACCCATGTTAAACATTCATACCCCGCCTATGAACAGCCGACTACTGGTAGTTAAGTGATGTTCACGTGAACATCGATGAGTCATTACAGTTTTAGATAGTTATAGTATATATAGTTTTAAATGAGTTTATTGTTTTTCGAAGTATTCTCCATGAAGATTGCATGCGCTCGAACCAATTTTCGAAGCACTTATTCCAATCGTTTGCTGGCGGATCCAAAACGGCATTTTTGAATGCGTTAACTGCATCTTCTCGTGACTGGAACCTTTGACCACGCAGTCTGTTTTCAATTTTCGGGAAAGTAAAGAAACCCTTAGCACTTATGATCGGGACCATATCGATGCATTTTTGCCAAAGTAACGTAAGTGACATTTTTGGTGAAAATCGTGTTTTTCCATTAACGTAAGGCTTTTATTGTTGAGAACATACTGCCAAAGTGTAGGAAGCCTAGATTTTACTTTAAACCTTTGTTTTTAACTTTTTTTGAAAACGTATGTCCAGAATTTTTTAAATCATATCCGTAAAAGCAACGTAACTTTAACACTATTTCCATCATAGTAATGCAAGCTAACGTTTTTTACCGCCATAATAACGTAAGTCTCTGTCGGTTTCTGCGACTTACGTCAGATTTTCGCAGTCAGTGTTTGGCTTACGACATTGTTAGGTTCGTGCTACCATCGACTAATTATTGATTTTAGGTGAGTAAATAATAACGAGATTTTTTTATAGTTAGAATTCAAAAATATGACAATCTTAACTGATATTATGTAGGTACATACCTATAAAATTCCATTTCATATTTAATTTCGTTCATTTATTACAAATGATTGTGTGATAACCTCAAGGCCTGTGAGAAATTTGCAGGAATGAATCGGTTGAAGTTAAAAAAAACGTTTTTTTGTAGTTAGAATTTAAAAATATTAAAACCTTAACTAATATTATGTACCTACCTATAAAACTCCCATTTCATGTTTAATTTCGTTTATTTATTAGAAGTTATTCTGTCATAACCTCGAAGCCTGTGAGAAATTTACAGGAATGAATCGGTTGAAGTTAGAGAAAGACTGTTGTATTTGTTTCTATTATATATTCATAAATGCTCGGTTACTTTTAGATTATGTCTATGGTCTGTTCACGAACAAACAGGATTTTGGCGGTTTTTAGCCAAAATGATGAATCGAATAATGTTTATTCTGAGGAAGAAATCGGGTCTATGCCAATATCCATTACTTCAAGTGACAATACTTTTGATCTAGATAATTCCGAAAATATTTTAAAAATTACTTTATTAAATGAAGACGTAATCGAACTGGATCAATCAATTTTATTGTCTTCTAACAATTCGAGTCCTTTTGAAAATGATGGTAACCATAATATGCAAGAAGAAATTAATATATATATATAGAAGGAAGACAAGGAAAATTTATTGTTACTTTAGTTTTCTCATCTACGTCGTCGTCAGCAGAGATAAGACTGAGACCTCATCTGTCAATTACCATACTTTTTTTCAGAACCATTCTAAAGCTGCTTTTGAAATGGTTTTGTCAATTTGCCACGCCTTTTTTTATAAATATGAGGAAATGGCGGTGTGATTCCTCTTTCCTTTTTTTCTGTTTGAATATATTAATAAATTAATAAATTATTATAAATGAAATCTAAGGGTCAGTCAAAGCAAAACAGCTGTCAAGTGCCGTGCAAATGTAGGCCCTAGCTCAATAAAGCGAAGAGTAGGGGGGTTAAGCCACAAATGGACGGGGTAGTACCCTAACCAACACAACTAAACGTACAAGGTACAAGATAAAGGGATACTACTCCATAAACTGGAGCTTGGGGCCTTAATATCCCAAAATCTGGAAGTTAACGAAAAAACGCCGACACACAACCAAAATCACAGCGGAAAAGCAAAATTAAAATGGCATTGAACGCAATTAAAAGATGGTATCTTGATAGTAAATCACATTTTAAAAGAAGGTGACTTGATAATAAATCAAATTTTAATAGAAGGTATCTTGATAGGAAAGTAAACATTAAAAGAAGGTTAAATGAATGGCCTTGAAGAAGGTATGTTGATAGAACGAAATGTCCCTATACTGCTAGTACGTGCAAAGTCACAAGGTGGCGCGCTGGTCGCCACTGGGCAGAACGACGGCAGAAACAAATCTGTCTACGAGGGGCCAACAATATTTCATGAGGAAATTTCTCAGATAGAAGAAAGATTTCGATACAATATTGAATCGCTGAGAATGACAGATATAATACGGGAGAAATTCGACAATCGATAAACTATGGAATTTGACAAAAGAAAATCATTAAAAGGGGTTTGGTCCAGGAATGGGCACTCTATAATCAATAAAGAGAAATTCAAATTACTCATAGTGATAAAAACAGTAAAAATAAGGGTTACGTGATTTCAGCACGTGACAAATTATTTCGTAAGCCTTCATTAGCTTTAAAAAGCATACAACCTGATTAGGTGCTTTTACCGCTAAAGTGTATTGCAACCAGGGTTTCTCGTATGCTGTTACGATGAACAGGCTGGTATCTAACCTTTACAGAAAGTTTTAGCTGAGAACTTAGTAACGCTATTTCTAATGAATAGATTCCTCTGGCCATCCATCGCCGCGGCCGCTCCTTTGACAGTCAACGAACTGAAGATTTAAAATTTAAGAAGCACTGTTCTGTTTCCGGTACTGCGAGGAAAAATTTCCAAAGATCCTGACATGCAACAGAGTTTGTCGAACTCATCGGGTGTCATCTGAACAATAACCAATTTGGTTGCAATGTCCGCACCTCCGTATCCTGTGTGGCGTAATCATATGTGAGACGTTCAAAATTCTGAGCGTCGGTGCGTTGTGTGATGGGCCATCACCGGTCCCGTTATCCAGTATGGCGGACGCTTCCAAGAAACAATCGGACATTATTCTCTCGATCGACTGCGCTGGTGGAGGATGCGTGATTCTTGAAACCAATCGACACATCCATCGGAGGACAGGACCGTGACGTTTTAATTTCCGTGCCACTGGGCCAAGAGGTATTACAACAGCATGAGAAATAACGTGGACATAACCTTAAATTTGTGACCTTAAAGCTGTACCCTACAACGCTGCAACCGCAATACTTTGGCTGTAAAGGTGTCTTTGACGAAACGGATGTACAAAAACTTCTTGATTTGGCCGCTATAGGGGCAGTGAACAACGAGGAGTCGGAGACTGGGATTTTTCACAGCATTCTCAACAGGCAAGTGCCCCGTTCGCTTGACTTCTTTCGCGGTACACACAAAACAAACTTTACAAACTCCACCCCTACTGAGCGAGGGCCGTGGCAAATGCTTGTTCCGGAAGTTGTTGTATCCAGTATACAACTTCTTCCCGTCCAAGTGATTGTGCACGCGTTAAGGAATACCTCAGTACCGATTGCCGGGTGGCGGTACAAGTCCGGGTTCTATTTAACATCACTAAACGGGCCACTTTGGGTCTATTTAACATCACTAATATGTAAAAAGAAGGTGGTAGACAAGGACCAGTCGACCGAGGCAGTACCACCCGCTAGCTTTTCCCAGGGTGTCTTATAAATGTCCGCATGTTTCCACACCTAAGCTATGCAGTCGGTAATCTACCAAAACAAAGAAATTAATGATGATGGATCCCTCGAGCACTAAAAACTCCGGACGTAAACTCACTTCACTCTCGGAATGTCCGGGTGGAGGGTGGGCTCGAGGGAACAACATCGAAGATAAAACTTGTTTTTCGAACATCTGCGGGATCAACAGCAACATTGATGCTGTTCATCACTACGTGCAATCCAATCGTCCCGCCATGCTTTTCTTGGCGGAGACAAAAATCTCAGAGACTGCACCGATTAACCATCTCAATTTCCCAAACTACGAGGTGCACTCCAATCTGAGAAAGAACGGGGGAGTTGTGGCTTTTGTCCGCAGCAGTCTTTCCTGCTCCAGGGATTTTTCTTTGGAATCAGACCGGAAGGACATTCTGTGGCTTCGCCTCAGCTCCAAAACATCACCCAAATTTATTTGCTGCCTTTATCGCTCTCCCTCGAACCATAACTGGGATGACCTACTCGAATACCTCGCCGTCCAGATCGACTTCCTGAACATCAATCACCCCGCTTCAGAGGTAGTTCTTCTCGGTGATTTCAATGCCCATAATGAGCTTTGGTTGGGCTCAAATAAGACCGATGCAGCAGGTCGTGCAGTCGAAGCGTTCGCTCTTACTCAAGGGCTGACCCAGCTGGTCACGAGCCCTACTTTTTTCCCCCGCGTCTCGTCACACGCCAGTAGCCTGCTGGATCTCTTTCTGACCACGCATCCTGCCCCTTACAGCACTGCTGTCCTGTCCCCCCTGGGTAACTCAGATCACGGTGTTGTGGAGGTTAGGTTTCGGTCAGAAGCCGCTGTGGCAGCAGAAACTCGCACAGGCCGCAAAACTTGGCATTTTGGACATGCCGACTGGGAGGGGCTCAGAGACTTCTTCTCTAGCTTTCCTTGGAGAGATGTCTGTTTCACTGACGCGGATGCGTCGACTGTCTGTTCTTCAATAACCGAAATTATCCACGTCGGAATGGAGGAATACATCCCTCACACAGTGAAAGTTCCTAAACCAGGGTCCAACGGCTGGTTCAACAAATCGTGTGACACTGCTCGCCAGCAGAAGATCAAGGCCCACAGAACCTACTTACAAAACCCCACTGTAGAGAACAGACAAGCCGACGTCGAGTCCAGAAACAAATATAACGAAGCGGTTCGCAATGCCAAAACCCAGCATGATATAAAAGTTAGGCACAGGGTAATGTCGCAGCGCAATGGCAGTCGGTCTTTCTGGACGCTGGCCAAGCAGATTGAAAAGAACTTCTCACACAGTAGCCTTCCACCACTTACGTGTCAGGATGGAACTATTGTATTCGACTCGAAGGCCAAGGCGGAAGTGCTAGCCAAGATCTTTGCTGCCAACTCCACCATGGACGTCCCCACCAACGCCCAAGTGCCGTCAATTCAAAGAGTTCCCCACACTATGCGGGAGGTAACATTCAGGCATAAGACCGTAAGACGAGTGCTCTTGTCGCTCAACATCAACAAAGCTTCTGGTCCGGACTTGATTCCTGCCATTGTACTGAAGAGATGTGCAGCGGAGCTTGCTCCAGTTCTTTCGCGTCTCTTCCAGATATCTTATGAATCCGGCACCTTCCCAGAAAACTGTAAATTTGCTCATGTACAACCCATCCCAAAAAAAGGATCTAAAACCGACCCTTACAACTACAGGCCTATAGATCTGCTTTCTGTCATAAGTAAAGTGATGGAGAGGTGCATAAATCGCGAGCTTCTGGACTACCTCGAACGTCACAGCTTGATTAGCGACAGGCAGTACGGTTTCCGGCACCAACGATCCACAGGGGACCTCCTAGCTTACGTCACGCAACTGTGGAGTAAACTCATCCAGTCTCATGGTGAGGCTCATGTCGTTGCTCTTGACATCACGAAAGCGTTCGATCATCTGTGGCACGCTGCCCTCTTAAGCAAACTTCCATCCTAGGGCCTCCCAGAAAAGCTTTGCAGATGGGTGGCTGACTTTATCTCTGGCCGCAAGATATCCGTCGTAATTGACGGATTCTCCTCTTCATCCCACAACGTCAACGCGGGTGTTCCCCAGGGATCGGTCTTGGCTCCAACACTGTTTCTCTTACATATCAACGACCTCCTTTCCTGCACGATCAACCCAATCCACAGCTTCGCTGATGACAGCACTCTACATGCAGGAATTCAGAGTGACAAGCCGATCTCTGCCGCTGAGCTGGAAAAAAGAAGACTAGCGACGACTTCTTCTCTGACAAGAAACCTGGAGGCTATCACTGCTTGGGGACGCAACAATCTTGTACAGTTCAATGCTTCCAAAACACAGTACTGTACTTTGACGAACAAAAAGCGTCCTAGCGCTCATACAGTTTCGATGGACGGTCGAGTTCTACCAAAGAGCCATTCATTTCGGCTGGTCGGAGTCCAGATCACCGAGGACCTGATCTGGCACGAACACATCTCTTCAATAGCTGTAGCTGCTGGGAAAAAGCTAGGCTATTTGTTCAGGGCTAAGAAGTACTTCTCTCCGCATGACATTCTCACTCTATACAAGGCCCAGATAAGGCCTAGCCTCGAGTATTGCTCACACATTTGGGGTGCTGCCGCCCCGACTACATTGTCCATGCTCGATGCTGTCCAGAGGAGGGCGGTCCGACTGATCGATGACTCTTCTCTAACAGACGGTCTCGGGACTCTTTCGCACCGGCGGGTCGTCGGCGATCTAGCTCTTTTCTATCGCTACACCAACGGGCTTTGCTCCTCAGAGCTCTCTTCCATGATGCCGCCGCGCGATGTGCCTGCCAGACAGACCCGCCTGACTTCGGCGTCCCATCCTAACCGTGTCAAACTTCGTACATCCAGAACTGGCCGATACGACCGCTCCTTTGTCCCGAGGGTGTCTAGATTGTGGAACAATCTACGGGAGGAAGCTTTTCCCAGTTCTACTAACCTTAGGCAGTTCAAAAATCGTATTAATAAAATTTCTTTGGGATCATCATAGCAGCCGCGGTGTTCCGGCATTTAGGCTTCTGCCTGCGCGGCTGTTTCGGTATAAAAAAAAAAAAAAATGAATAAAAATGGAAACCACAGGCCAACCGATTTTTTTTCAAATTAAGAAAAATCACCCATCAACGGCACCTAACCTCAAATCATAACGATCATCGCCCGATTGGGCTTCTCAAATTACGCTAGGCGGTAACGTAATTAGTGCCCGATATCATGAAACCCACAACTGAGCATGCGTATCTGTTAGCACGTTAAGTGGCACGCGAAAACTCCCTATTGCTATTCCGAATCTGCGATATTGTGTTTTTTGGATGTTATATGACGTGTACCGGGTGCGCCATCTTTTATGTCGGTATTGAAACATCGAATGACTTTGACATTTACCAGCCGAGCGATCTGGTTATACGTGTTTCTGAAACGTCAATTCTCTACAATTTTAGTCATGAATCGCTTTACACCGAAACAACGCGCCGGAATAGTCACAATGTACATTGAAAATCGTCGTTCGGTTGTGTTAACGTCGAAAATATCGTGGCAAACAGGCACAACACTATCCGCCGTTTGGTTTCGGATTTTCTTGAGTACGGGACAGTGGGAGATCGTCAACATACCGTTCGTCATCGACCAAGGCGATCCAATGAATTGGTTGAAGCGGTCAGAGACACCGTTGCCCAGAACCCAAAAGTGTCGTATCGTGATCGCGCTCAGCATTTTGGCATCAGTGGAACCACGGCGCATCTTGAAGGATGATTTGCATTTGTTTCATTATAAGATGCAGTTAACACAAAAAAATATTGTCAACTGATCGTCCACGTCGCTTGGAATACGCTAGCATGGTTGATGCTGAACCTGTCGCTCTCTGGCCGCGTTAATAAGCAAAACTGCCGCATTCGGGGGACGAAAAATCCATATAAGATCCTCGAAATGCCGTTGCATGACCGAAAAGTGACTGTTTGGGCCGGCGTTTGCGCCAAAACCATCATTGGACCGTTTTTCTTGAACGAAAACGAAACAGTCGATGGGATTCGATATCGGTGGATGTTGGCTCATTATGTCTGCCCACAAATGCGTGAAAAAGATCTTGATGGTTACTGGTTTCTACATGCCACACTGCAAATGAAACAATCCAGTTTCTGCAACGAAAATGCCCTGGACGTCTGATGTCAAAGAGAGGTGACATTGACTGGCCACCCAGGTCTCCAGATTTGACCCCACCGGACTTTTTATTATTATTATTATTATTATGATAATTGAGATGAGCAGAGTACACAGTACTATAAGCTCATGCAGTAAATATAGTGTACGGACACGTAACACAAATACATCAAATAGAAAAAAATAAAAAAATACAGTTCATAGCTATAAAGTTTGTACACTCCTCCAGCTATCATACTGCACTTTGAAGCTATTAACTGAAGTAGCACCAACCACACTTTCAGGTAAACTATTCCAGATGTTGAATATGCGGTTGGGAAGAAACCACTGTCGGACTGTTGTTTTAAATTGCTCCTTATGCAGTTTGAAGCTGTGTCCGCGTAGATTGCTGCGCGACAGATGGTATAGATGCATGAGGTTGGTGCCCATCAAACCATGAAGTATCCTGAACGTAACTATAAGATCGCCACGAAGTCTTCGCTCAGAGAATAAGGTCAGGTTGAATAATTCAAGGCGATCTTCATAGCTTGGTCTTCGTGCTCCAAAAGGGATACGAGTAGCCCGACGCTGTACTGATTCGACGAGATTTCTATCGCGCAGAAGCACAGTGTCCCATACCGGGCCAGCGAATTCAAGAATTGGGCTCACGAATGCCTTGTAAATGTAGGCGCAAGTGTTGACATCGGATCCTTTGAAAGACCTCTCCAGCATATATAGAAGTTTCTTGGCTTTTGATGTAACGTGGTGAATATGCTCTGACCAGGAAAGACGATCGTTGACTACAACGCCCAGATCAGTGTGGCTCGAAACTGCTTCGATGTTGTGGTCAGAGATCTTGTATGTAAATCGCGGATTTGTCTTCCCGAGGTGAAGGACACAACACTTAGTTAGATTTAAGGGTAAAAGCCAACTGACTGACCATTGACAAACAATATCAAGATCTCGTTGAAGCATAGCAGAATTTACGACAGTATTGTAAATCTTGGTGTCGTCGGCATAAGCTGAACATGTGGAGGAAATCAATGCGGGCAGGTCAATTGTATACAGAAGGAACAGCACTGGCCCCAAGACAGAACCTTGAGGAACTCCACTTGCTACATGATGAAGGTGAGACTGGCTATCACTGACGCCCACAGAGAAAGTCCTCCCGGTGAGAAAGCCTTAATCCACAGTAACAACTCGCCTCTTATTCCCATACATTCCAACTTAAACAGAAGCCTTCTTTGTGGTACGCGATCGAAAGCCCTAGAAAAATCTAAGTAGATTATATCAACAGGAGTCTTTGTGTCCAGATACTGAGTCCAATCGTTGAGAGAGTGGAGAAGGTTGGTCATTATTGATCGACCAGGGAGAAATCCATGCTGATTCTTAGGGATAAGGTCATTTTCGAAAGCAAATGACTGGAGCTTATCTAATATGATTCTTTCAGCTATTTTGGCGGTGATAGAAACGAGACTTATTGGTCGATAATTTTTAGCGGAGGATTTGTCGCCCTTTTTGAATACAGGGGTAACAGAAGCACTAAGCCAGCATGAGGGTAGGGTATGAGATCTAAAAGACGATGTGAATATCAAGCTTAATGGTAGGGCCAGTGCTGGAGCTGGAGTTTTTAAGTACAGCAGCCGTCATCCCATCTTTACCAGGGGAGGAAGAGGTCTTCAGATTTCGCAGGTGCATTAATACATCTTCAGGCAGGAACTCAACTTCGCAAAGGCTGTTGGGACACCTATGGCAGATAGTGGTCGGTAGAAGGTCTCCATTAGGCTCATCGACGAAGTCATCACTAAAGGACTCTGCCAGTAAGTTGGCAGATTCGGTGGCATCCATGTAGAGATGACCGTCAGCGTCGCGGATCTGAGGTGATGAAACTTTGGAATTCAGGTTTGTTCTTAGATACCGAAACAGCTTCTTCTTATTTTTGGAGGTAACGAGTTTTCGTTCATAAGCATGTTTGGCATTATGTAACGTTCTAGATAGGAGGTTAGAAAAGGATCGATGAGACACGTAATCTTGTGAATGGCCACTCCTCCTAAACCGTTGCCACAAAGATCTCTTGTGACGAAGCATCCTCGATATGTTAGAGTTGATCCAGGGCTTTGAGGGGTCACAGTATACCTTCTTTTCAACAGTATTGTCAGCCGTTTCGTTTAGGACTCGTTGAGCGAAAGTGTCCCACATATCTTGGGTGCTACGGTTGTTAAGCAAAGCAGGCCAGTTGACTTCAGACAGGGCTTGGTTAAGAGCATCGTGGTTTACAATTTTGATGGTTTTAAACTTATCGGTTGTAGAACGACTATTTATATTGAACTGGAGAGAAGATAAAAGTGAACAATGGTCAGACTTGCCAAAAGGTGGCAAATAATCTAAATTAGAAACAAAGTCTGCGTCGTTAACGAATATCAAATCCAGAGCCCTAGGCATCTGTCCTTCCCTGAATCTCGTTGGACGATCAACAAGTTGAGATATGCTAGAGTTGCGTAGCAAGTCGATGTAAGCAGCATGTGGGGTAATTTGAAAAATCAAGTGTACGCCAGCAAGCCCCAGACCACTGAAGAACTCAATGCAAACATTTGTACCTCAATGACCGCTATGCCACCAGAGATGCTCGAAAAAGTAATGGAAAACGCAGCAAAATGGGCACATTTTGTTTTCGTCAATAAAGGTGGCCACTTGATAGATGTTATGTTCAAAAATTAGTCCCAATAGGACCATATTTAATAAAAATACCCGATATATAGAAATTAGTTTTTCGTTTTCAAAGTTATTTCATGTTTACAAACCGACATAAAAGATGGCGCACCCTGTACATCGTGAAAAACCGTGCCACTCATTTCCGTCTGTATTTCTGTAGGCCTGTCCACTAATTTTAAAACCGCCTATAATTTGATAAGTACATCTCGGATTTTGATGATATTTTTACACAACGTTACTACTATGTCAAGGATGCAAAGGGTTTTCCGGTTTTTGAAAATCCATCCAGTGGCATCGGAGAAAAAAGCCGAGAACTAAAAAAATCAAAATCGGCGAAACTTTCTTTTTTGACGTTTCAGAGGGTGTTGATCATTTTTCTACGACCATAGCGCGTACCTAGACAGAAGCGCGATGTCATTATGCTATTCTGCCTCTCAATGTTGTCGTTCTCTGCTCCAGTTCAAGCGACACTGGTCCGCAGTCAGAGGAACAACTAACCGTGGACGGTATGAAAATAGTCCAGGTGGCCTTCTTCGTGTTCCTCTGCCTTCTTCTATCCACACACAACACACACACGCAGTACAATTAACACGGCGGTCAAGTTCGCGATAGGACAAACCAAGATCTCGATACGCAATAATTCTATCCCTATCAAAGTCGCTAACATGGTGATAATTTGGACGTCTTAGAACTCGAGACATTTCTTAGTTTAAGGGTGGATTTCAGCAGGATTGTCAAATCAACAATCCGTTATTCTCCACCTATAGGGTAACAGTCCGTCAAATACAGCGAATGACCTTCAAGTTCCAATCAACAAATTTTAGCAACCAATAGCTATGAAATGTTGAAAACAAAATACTGTCAAAGTATGAGATGACAGCTTGTCATTGAAATATCACCAGCATATTTAATATTAAGAAACGGTGAAGATTGGTACATGCCATTCAACAAGACGACAGCTGGAAGCAGGCGTGCCCCAGAGGTCAGCCTTAGCCCCCCTGCTCTACAACATCTATACTCACGATGTGCCGAAGACAGCTGACACAATGCTGGCCCTATATGCAGATGACACTGCTATAGCCGCCAAGCATAGACGACCCGAGATCATCCGTAGGAGACTACAGGATGAACTGGACCACATCCAGGACTGGTGCGTGAAATGGAAAATCCGCATCAATGTCCAGAAGACGCAGGCAATCTTCACTCAACGAAGAAGGATTGCAAGACCTCTCGAAGCATCCATCTTCGACGAAGATATCCCGTGGAGCGACAAAGTCAAATATCTGGGGATCGTATTTGACAAGTCCCTCACCTGGAAAGCACACATAGAAGCTGTCATCGCAAAGACCAGAGCAGCCATGGCTCAACTCTACCCATTACTGGGTAGACACAGCCGGATGCCGCTAGCGACCAAGCTACGGCTGATCAAGGCCATCGCCAGACCTCAGCTCGCTTACGCCTCCGCGGTCTGGGGGTACGCTGCCCCCAGCTACCGCAAGCGACTTGCTGCTCTAGAGATGAAGCTTCTCCGGATCGCCACCAGTGCACCATCCTACGTAAGAAACTCAACCTTGCGTAGAGACCTGCATTGGGACACCATCCACGAGTACATGAGGAAAAAAGCGGAGAAGAGCTTCGAGAAAGCTCAGGACCACCCGAACGAGCAGCTACTATTCCTCATGGACTACGATCCGGACGAGAGGCCTCGCAACCGCAGAACCAGGTACCCTAGACCAAGGTCCCAGTTGGCACCCGCTAACTGGAACCTTGACATAAGACTAGGAGAACCCGCGGTTGCTCCCCACGGTGTGGATGCAGAGGACCAGGAACCACCGGGACCAGGACCCACCGGGACCAGGACCAACCAGGACCAGGACCCGCCACGACCAGGACCCACCAGAACCAGGACCCTTCAGGACCAGGACCAGGAACAACATATTGGTAAGAGGACTTGAAACTCTTGATTTTTCGAAAACAAGAGTTTCAAGAGAACCAGCAGACCCTCTATCGATGATCGCTTAACGACATCGATAGAATGTGCGAGGTAAAGGGAACCAACCCGGCGTTCCCACATGAGGAGACGTTGTAGCAGACCGCAGGTCACGCACAACACATGGCCTACCGAGACGCTGATGAGTCGGGCCACGCGGAGGTTTAGGGTTTAGTGGGTATTAGGTGGACAACCTGGAGTCCCACACACGCCGTAGCTCGGGCTATGGTATGGTGCGTAAACGCATTCCCCCTCACCAAAAAAAAAAACATCCACACTATATTTACAGCGATTAACAAATATCCAAATATATGTCGTAAGGCTACCAGCAAACCTAAAACCTGCAAAAAACTAGAAATTTGCAATATTTTTCTTTTTTCGCGAGTACACATTCTAGGTTTTATAATTAGACATTATTTATATAACATACATTACATTTCAAAACTCCCCAACGAGTGATATATGTGTGGGTTAAGTCAACCCTTGGTCCCAGTCACAAAACATATACACTGAAGAAGGTTTAATTCCTTGCTATTCAATGACAACACGGTGACTTTTGTGGTTGTCAGCGGACATTTTTTGAGGGTGCGACATGGTTGCCAGATTGTGCATTAATATCCCGTTTCACCCCCGTGGTCCCAGTGGAATTTTTCCCAAAATCGTTGCACAACACTTGAAAAAATGCAAATGAAAATTTAAAATGATTTCCATGACGTCGCAAAATAGCTCTGTCGGTACCTCGGGTTATACATCTTGACAGTAGGGATGTTCGATACGATTCTATATTTAGAAGTATCGATACTTTTGCTTCCCATACCCAATATTTTGGATCGATATTTTTATATACGACACGTGGGTGTATCGATACATTTCACGAGTATCGTCATCTTTCGATGCGGACAGTGTCAGAAAGAGTGACTAACTTCAGATTACTTTTCTTCTTTGTTTCATTTCGCTGGATATCGATAACTTTATTCGAATATTTTAGAATATCGATACTTCCTAAAACGATAAGAATCGATACATAACCATACTTTTCGTGGATCTAAACATCCCTGATCTTGACAGTTTGTCGTTCTTGTCAACTGGGCTGCAGGGTGCGGTGTTGCCTTTACTATCTTACATTTTTCTAAAATCTCATGACAAATAAAAGCTTCAAATGAAATATTAACGAATATGAACGGATATGCATAGAACTTAGAATATAAATTCATATTGCAAATTGCTGATTGTCTATGCATGGACTTGAACCGGGTTTTTCGGTATTTTTACCGAAAAAAGAGTATTTACCGTAAATGAAAGGGCAATAACTAAAAGTATCTGTACTACTCAGCTCTCAGAATCTGCTTTCTCCACAGAAACTAAGATATAACATTTCAACAAACGTGAATAAAAACAAAGACAAAACGTTGATATTGTTCCCAGAGCATGCTTTAAATATAGTCATTATGTTGCAAAAAAAAAACAAAATGAAGACGTTATTTTTTCTGGGTGTAATACTTCTATGTGACTGACTATATTAGTAGAATAGTTATTCTCCCTTTTCTGATTTTTGCAGGAAGAGTTTAAACATGGATTTTCTCCCAGATACGGCCCTGCATTCGATCAACGTCTTCGGATCGGTCACTGCTGGGTCGCGGCTTCCTGGTGCCAAGCATCTGCAGGCCAAGCACGCCTCCAGCTTAGGGAGAACGGACATCGGTAACGGTAGTACCTCAGCTCGTGCTATTTACTTGGAACTGCCGCCAAGTTCGATCTACGCGACTGATCAATCGCGTTATTATCACTTTACTCATAACTGTACATTTAACCGTAATGACTTGCATGCAACTTTATTGCTCATAAATTGTGGTGGCGTTGAAGAGTGCTAGTTGATGGAACTGTCTATAGTCCAGAAAACAACTTTGCGTGCAAAAATATTCTGGTACGATATTTTGCTTAATCTTATCCAACAAGGTGTAAGTACAAACAAGAAAGAAGACATATAACATAACCTTGAGTTATGGAATAACGAACTCTGAAAATATAAGCTGAAAATAAATATGAACAAATCAAAATGTACGAGTATTTCTAAAGGTCCACTAAACATAGAAATCCGATTAGAACAACAAATAACACAGTTTAAGTTTTCAGGAATAGCGGTAACAGATGATGGAAATGTTGAGGCAGAAATAGAAGCTATAATAAAAGTAACTACAAGGTTATACTTTCAACTAAATAATTTCGTATTTAACAAAATCAAATATAATGTTCAACTGTATATGCATAACCTATCATATGGCTCAGAACTGTGGATATTGAGTAGAAGGCAAAGTCAGAAACGTAGAAACAAGAAGCAGATTGAGGGTAATATATGTAGAAAAAAGAATACAAGTGAATACGCTAAAGTGGTTTGAATTAAAGATTAGAATGCTAAATACAATATTAGAAAAGAGGTCTGGAGATTGGGAAAATTTACGAAAAAGACGAAAGGAAGACCAAGAAGGAAGTGGAATAACGAAATACTTAAGACAAATACATTTGAACTGGAAAGCAGCAGAAAAAAATTGGCTAAAGACAACGAAATGGAAAAAGAAAATAAGAGAAAACTGAAGAAATATAGAAAAATATTAACGTCTATACTGGCTAGATCCATACGGGTATCATGTCAAAAACTTATAAAACGTCAAAAAAAAGGTATAAGCTTGCAGACTAGGTAGTTTTTAGGGCGCATCATTCCACGTTTGCTCACTAGGATCGTTGTGAACGTCCATCTATGGAGGAATCATTCAACTAAACTACACGCATTACTGGTTGCATATGTTTTGTGAGTGGTCCATGTCTGTAGTTTTTATCTCTGAGAAGAAAGTTGGTTGAATAGCAAGATCGCATCTGGATAATTATGTGTATTGGTCTGCATGTGTATAAAATCAGTGATTTTATTTTTTATTTATTTTTATGTTGTGCTTTCTGGAGAGAGGTTATGTTCAAAGTTATAAATTACGAGAAACTGAGGAGAATTACGAGAAATCATCACCGCGCCCGCGTTTTGTGTAATTACTGTTAGCATGCATATGGCTTGGAATTCGACAGTGTACACTGAATATAATTATTTCTTATCTCTCTCTCATTTTTTAAATTCAGCAAATTTGTATATGTCATTTCCAGAATGGATACGGAAAAGTGGATGCGCAACTAATTTCTAGCTTTAAACCTCAATTAAGTGTATAATAATGTCAAAAAAAATCGGCATAATGTCACTTTTCAACATACGTGATACCCGTACCTGTAGAAGAGGAACGGATTATGTACTACATGTTTCCGCGCCCAAAATTCCATCAAATGTTGTTAGCACAATTTTTAAACATTTTTCCAGATCTTTTGGGTTCTCTGAAAATGAAAATCTCAATGTTGCCAAAATTTCTAAATATTCTTCAAACATACAATAAACAAACTCCAAGGCATTTTAGTGGTTATTGTTATTCTCAACCTATGTTATTCGGAATGACTTAAGATACTAAACTGTCAGGAGCAAAAAAAAAATTATTTTTGGAATTGTTTAGAAATTTGTTAATTTTTGACGCAGTTTTTTGTCTGTGGCAACATGCACACCCATTAAAAGGGGTACGGGAATATTATGGAAAAAGATCAGAATATTTTTCCAAGGGGAAAGAGATTAATCACGCCCATTCGACTTGCAAAAATATACTAAGTGACATATAAATCCGAACACCCAGTTTAAATGGTTTTATTTTAATAAAAGTTGGTGAATGTATTTATCTTACTGTAAATAACAAGTGAACAAATTTTCAGCCTTATCAGTTGGACATTCCGGCTTTTATACTGCTTTTTTTAATTCACTAACGCTCTAAAAATGAATATTTCAGCCGCAGTAAAGAATCAACGTTGGCGGATTTTGGTTCTTGACATCCTTTTCGATCGGTTACGATGCCTAGAGTACGGAGACCTGTACGATTTCGTCAACTTAGTGAGTTTGATAGGGGCCGTATAGTGGGACTTCGGGAAGCTGGACTTTCTTTTCGGGCAATTGCAGTTAGAGTGCAAAGAAGTGTAGACACTGTGGTTAGGTGTTGTCAGGCATGGCTTCGAGAAGGCCGTACGCAAAGAGCAAGGGGCACTGGACGCCACCGTAGAACAACAGACCGTGAAGATCGCCGCCTAAGATTATTGACCTTAAGGGACCGTTTCTCCACTACCAGGTCCATTGCAAATGAATGGTTTACAGAACGCGGAAGACCTATTGGCATGCGAAGTGTTTACCGACGAATGAGAAGTTTTGGCTTGTTTTCATACCGGCCACACTGGGTCCTCCCTTTAACTCGAGAACACCGATGTAATCGCCTTGAGTGGTGCAGACAACGGTCACTCTGGGATCAGGAATGGAACAGTATTGTCTTTAGTGACGAGTCTCGATTTTGTTTAGGCATGCACGATGGTCGTGCCAGGGTTAGAAGGCGACGTGGTGAAAGGAGGAATCCACAGTTTTTTGTTGAAAGACATGTTCATCACACTGTTGGAGTTATGGTTTGGGGTGCTATAGCTTATGGTTCCAAGTCACCTTTAATCTTCATCAGAGGTAACATGAACGCGCAGCGTTATATCCACGAAGTTCTAGAACCCCATCTTTTACCCTATCTTGACACCCTGGCAGATCCAACTTTCCAACAAGATAATGCCCGACCACATGTTGCAAGAGTCACAATAGACTTCTATCAACATAATGATGTCACATTGTTACCATGGCCACCAAGATCTCCCGACTTATCCCCAATTGAGCACGTGTGCGATATGATGGGTAGGAGATTGCTCAATTTGCAACGTCCTCCTCAGACTCTTGAAGCACTTCGAGAGGAGTTGGTGGTTGCCTGGAATGAGATACCACAGGAGGACATTGACCACCTGATCAGAAGCATGTCTAGGCGCGTTGGAGAATGCGTAGCACATCAGGGTACATCCACACATTATTAAAGGTCAAAGGGCTTTAAAGCAGTGCAATCATTTTGAAATTTTTATCATTTACTTATTATGCTTCATTAAGTACTTTACAAAATTTTATTAAAATAAACTGGGTGTTCGGATTTATATGTCACTTAGTATACATGGTACTTTTATATCCACGGAATATTGGGACACGCTGTATATCCTTCGAGAGCTGGTACTGCCTTCATTAGAATCAATAAGACTTTTTTAAAGCTATCGATTTGCTGCTAGTCTCCCTCTGAGTCTCAAGCTGGCCCTTCCTAGCAAAGGAGTGAGTAATCTTATAGGCACTTAGTGTCCTCATTGCAGCCTGGCTGTCGGTAAAGTTTGTTATTCTTCTCCTACGCCCTTCCCCCTCCAAAATGCGGGATACGTAAGCCAGAACCGCATAGGTTTCCGCCTGGAAAATAGTGGTGTATCCTTTGAGAGGCAGTGAAAGCCTCGTTCTAGACACAAAGTCTCCCGCCCCAGAGCCCAGTAACCGAGTCGTCGATATTCCTGAACTGGCCACTTTCTTCGGAGACTTTTCGGCTTCCGACATTTAGATTTTACATTTAGAAGCACGAGATTTTTCCTTTGCAATTCGACTAAGATATCAGTGTGACCCTTGACAGGATTCAAAAACGCCCAGCTGCCCTGGCGATGTGCGACTGCTCCTGGCCCAGATCAATAGTCTTCATTTTTATGGTTTATCATCAGTATCAGCTTAGCGTGACCGTCATCTAATCACCATCATAATATCGCATCGTCCAGGCATAAGCAGTACCGTGCCGTCGCCGCTTGTCGGGCGTCGTGTCCGATTTCCGGCTTTCACCGTCCACTGCTGCGATTGGCGCGTGCTTCTAATGTCAACAATTTCTCCGCTATCCTCCACGATGATGATGACGACTCGGTCCGACAACTGATTCCACCAGGACGGACGGTGACACCCGTCATCATGTCCAATGGCGTATCACCGCGGCACGTCAACGTCAGAAGTGGTGACGTCGCTATCTTTATACGTGCAGATCCACAATGAGATGTTTGTCTCGTGAAATCAAAATTTCATGACAAGCGTGAGATACCTGAGATAAACATTCTTGAGTGCTTAATCTCTTGTATAAGTTTTAACGTGTAAACAAAATGCATCGCGAATCTCATATGAAACGTTATTTATCGTGAGATAAAACTTGTTTATAGGGAATTGAGTGATCTAAATGAACAGAGGTTTGAACAGGAAACATTTTAGTAGTAGATTTGATCTGCAAAGCTTCTCTATGAGGCCATAGGATGGTTGCTTGTATAAGAAGGCAACATGCCACAGCTTAGTGAGCGCTATCGTGATATCAAGAGCAACGACATGAGCCTCACCGTAATTGCGTGACGTAAGCTAGAGGATCGCTGGGTCAGAATACCGCCTGTCACTAATCAATTCTGAAGTAGGTTAGGTTTATTGTGAGTGCATCAATAACGATCCTCCACTGCGACTCTTTGGTCTATTGTCTTATCCCCCAGTAGCTCCGACCTCCTGAAGAAGTCGATCAACTTCCTTGGAGAAATATCCTTCAGGTCTTTTGCTTGAAGTACTACGTCTCCAAGTATGTTGTACCTGATTCCGTTAATTGCAGGGCATCTGCACAATACATGCTTGACCGTTCCATCTCCCTCCATGCACAGTCTGCACTCAGCTGCTTCCGCTCATGTGGTGACGCAATTTGCAATGACCAGTGCACAGTCCTACTAGAGCTCTGAGGCTATTCCTGTTCAGTCGTAGCAAAGAGTCTGTTACCTCCTTTGTCAAGATTGGTTCAGTTGCCTTAGCATGGGTTACTGCTAATCCCCCCCAGTATTGTCCATCTCTGCAAAGATTATTTGTTTAGCCGTCTTGTATGCGATCCCAATCGCTGGCTCAGGCACTATGAAGAGTATGCTAGCTCCACTCTTTGCCGGAGTGTCAGCTGTCTCTTTTTTCCTCTAGAACTGAGTGTCCTGGTATTCATATGAGTCGGACTTCCCTCCTCTATGCCACCGAGAGCTTCCTTGCAATTCCACACTAATTTCGATGTCGAGTAGGTGGAGTCAAGTGCATTGAGTGCGGCTTGACTATCTGAAAAAATAATTATAGTTCTGTGCCTGGAAGATCGCTGCCCAGGTTCGTAGGCTAACAGATTTTTTAATCTTTAGCTCCGGCACGAAGATACCAGCTCCAACACCTACCTCGGTCTTGAAGCCATCTGTGTATGTATCTTGTCACTGATTAGAGTTTAGCATATCTTGTTACATTTGACACAATAACAGAAGGCATTCAACGACTGTGGTGGTTTTGTAAGTCCACCAGCATGTCCGTCTCCTCCATTGTGATAAGTGAAAAGAGCTCATAAGGAATGAGACTGCAAATCAGTCGATGGACATCTGCTCGGAAAGCCACAAAGGCATTAAGTTTATCGTAAATATTGTCTAAGCTAGTATGGAATTGAATGAGCACTCTCAAAGAGATGGGGAACCGAAACAAGGTAACATTGCTCTTGGTACCAGCACTTGAAGGGCACAAAGGAAACGAAAAGGCGGATTGGACCAAGAAAAAGTCCTTAGAATGGTGGATCAGCCAACTTTGGCAGGCAATAGAGTTTATCAAAGAACGAAGACCCGCTGTTGCGGAGAACCTACTCGGTCTCAATAGGAAGGCGATAAGAGCCATAGTGGGTTTCCTGACAGGTCAGTATCCTCTAAATCGACATATGAGACTCTTGGTTCTGGCAAAGAGCATGAGGAAGCCCCAATGCATCTCCTGTGTCATTTCGAAGGCCTGACAAGGCTACGGTTTCAGATAGTAGGAACCACAGGTCCAACAGCGGAAAGCTACATGCAAGGCCCTGTGTCAAGGCTATGGAGTCTGATCAAAGGATCAATGCTGGACGCAGTGCTTTAGAAATTATATAGGGGGGTCTCAGTGACGTTCAAGGTGTTCCAGAAGCTCCCGATTTATGCATCTTCCCATCACCTTACTTAAGACAGAAGCCAGAGCCAGAGGCATGTAGTTGTAAGGGGCGGTGTTAGAACCCTTTTTTCTGGAACGAGCTGTTTTTTCTTGTTACGCCCATGTGTATGTCGTTTGTACGAAGACGAACAACGACACCGCTGCACATCATCCATGTCCAGCGTTCCATCATTAGCCTCCATGGGTTATCTACCGTGATATGGCGACCAATACGTAATACTGTTAAGTAACATGGTAATCCAACGAAGAAAAAGTCCTTAGAATAGTGGATCAGCCAACTGTGGCAAAGACAGGAAAAAGAGTTTATCAAAGAACGAAGACCCGCTTTTGCCGACGACCTACTCGGTCTCAATAGGAAGGCCGTAAGAGCCATGTGGGTCTCCTGACAGGTCACTATCCTCTAAATCGACATATGAGACTCTTGGATCTGGCAAAGAGCATGAGGAAGCCCCAGTGCATCTCCTGTGTCATTTCGAAGGCCTGAAAAGGCTACGGTTTCAGGTAGCAGGAACCACAGGTCCAACAGCGGAAAGCTACATGCAAGGCCCTGTGTCAAGGCTATGGAGCCTGATGAAAGGGGGGTGACAATAGATCCACTTGGATCCCAGCGACGTTCAAGGTGCTCCAGAAGCTCCCGATTTATGCACCTGCCCATCACCTTACTTAAAACAGAAGCCAGAGCCAGAGGCATGTAGTTGTAAGGGGCGGTGTTAGAACCCTTTTGTCTGGAACGAGCTGTTTTTCTTGTTACGCCCGTGTGTATGTCGTTTGTACGAAGACGAGCAACGACACCGCTGCACATCATCCATGTCCAGCGTTCCATCATTAGCCTCCATGGGTTATCTACCGTGATATGGCGTCCAATACGTAATACTGTTAAGTAACATGGTAATCCAACGAGACGCCCGCATTTTGAAATCACACACCGCTGGAAGGTGTAATTTCATCGAATGATGACTGTGATGTTGTCATCTTCGACTCAGTCGCTGTGTCTTCGAAACAGGAAATTGATACTGTTGCTAGTTGGGGACACGCGACGAACCAAGCGTGGTGGGCTGTCCACTTCGCCGATTTGATGTTACCTAACTGCCGCGCAGGTTAATGGTTAATGGCTCAGGCTAGGAAGCAAAACGTACCTGCTGAAATTGCCAAAATGGAACAGAAAAAAACAAATAACGAAACAAGAGTAAACTGAAAAGATAAACAAGAGAACTGATATACAGGGTGGTGACTGGGTTTCAGCACATGGCGTCTGTGGACATTGGCAACAGCTGAATCATCTCCCTTCCTCAGGGGCTGCTTGGAACTCTCATTACAGGACAGGGCGTGGAAAAGTCGTCAGGGCTTCATCTGAAGGTATCAGCAGTAGTTTGGTGGAGAAAACGTAAGGTGAAGAAGACGAAAAGTTGGAAGAAGATGAAAAAGGCCTCTGTTGGAGTGTGGCCTAAAAGTGTCGGCTAGAACGCCGTAAAAGCGTCGAAGACTCCCGTTTCCCACATCCCCGTAGGATTATATGAGACATGAAAAGGAAGAACGCTTAGACTTTATTTGGCGTAAAGATCCGCAAAATGCGTGTTTCTCAACAGAGCTACGACCAAAAAGTGAAGTCTCTTCAACTTGGACACGGAACACAAAGTTCGAGAGGAGCAATGGAGCAATGGAACAACAGCGAACTTTTCCCGGACTGAAAGGACCGAACACTTGTCAAAATTAACATTGAGGTTAGGAAAGAAACGAAGACGTAAACAATTCTCAGATGAAGGGGCCTCAACTACAAAGTGAGATAATAGGTGGAGAGTTACGTATAAACCATAGAGAAAATCTTCAGGTAGTTAAACTAGAAATATGTCTACCCTTGTTTAGTGCTTACGATTATTGCAGGGTCACGGCAGTTCCTACAAGGTTTTCAAATTAAACCCGTAACATACATTTTTTTTTTTTGAGAATTCAACTTATTTCGTAACAGTGCATATGTGGTTAAAATTTGTCGGATAAGTTGTGAAACACCCTGTATACCAACATGGTCATGGATTGAGTTTTGTTTGACTTTGATGTTAATTTATTTATTGCAAACCATTCAAGGACGTCGGACGTACAAGTCGGAGTCAGATTATCCAAGTTGGTAACGGAATAGTGAGTAGTTTTGTTGGTAAGCCAATTGGGCAAGTCATTTACGTATAACGAGAATAAGAGAGGGCCGAGGATAGAACCTTGCGGAACACCGTGCGAGACTGGATTTGCAGCCATTGTATTCCAGGAATCGGTTAGGTATGGATCGAATGAGTAAAGTTATTTCAGGAAGCGCTCCGGTAACGGAGAAAGGTGAATATTCTCTAGTCTGACCGTTGGCGCGGGCGTCGTGCTCTTAATCCTGAACGTTCCCGGATGACCTGTTTATCCCCTGTCGACCGGTTAAGAGGATGAGCAGGGATGTAGGTAATAGGATGTGAGGTCCACGGCTTCACGGCGACGATACAACACGGTTCGCCAACCGACACTTCACGGGATTCTCGTACTCGGTTGTCGATTCCGGGATATACTGATACTTGATACGGCCGAATCATGAACGTACTATCACGACTATGACGTGGGGGGCGAGTTTGCTCTGGTTCGAGAAGACTCGTTGGTGTGGAGGCAAAAACAATGTCAAAATGTATTCACAACACGCCGCATTTTAAGGTTATCGCTGGGAATTAAATCCCATTGGACTAATATAAAAAACTATGTGACTTCAAACAGTAGTACATTCAAATTTTCTGACGTGAAAACTTTCGTTTTACGAAGCTGTCAACAGAGTGACAACAAACCGTTGGAAAGATTGCATCCGTTGCGTTCAAGAGCCAATCGAAACAAAGATATGGGATCTGCATAGTATGATCGATAGCCAATTTGAACCTGTAATAATTAACATTAACCATTTGGACGATGATTTAAGTACTTCCAGGGAATAAGGAATTGTAAAAAGTATGTGCACTTCTTTCCATTAAAATAATCATTTATTTTGTTAGATTATTTATTTATTTATGTTAATCCATCCAACAGGCAGGGAAAAAACAAAAACCAAGACCATTGAGGAAAATCCGGACCTGTACAATCTCGCTTTTGGGCATGTTGTGTTTTGTCTGGACGTAAACGGACTACGAAACGGGTATAGGTTTTGAAATCCATACATGATTTCCCTATTCACTTCGAAGTTTGACCGAAATTCGGCTCGATCACAATAGTGGGTATGCGTTTCTCAATTCAAACAAAAATTCGTTTGTCCCCCTTTTTGAATAAAATTATGCAAAAACCGAATCAGGATATTGCCGGAACGCATGCGAAGATGCTTCCTGGATAACATCTGCTAAGTTTTTAGTAGGAATTTTCGTCACGTTGCCCTTCCCCAAATCTGACATTTCCGCGATCGCCGATATAGTTGGGTGTGTCACTGGGTCGCGCATCGGACGGTTTTTGGAACATCTCCAAGAATGTCGATCGTCGATGCTATACAACGCCAGTAACCGCGCATACAGGGCGATTTACACAAACAAGATTTCTAGAGTATATCCAACACTAACATACAAAGATAGATAGACATTTATTTCTAACAACCACGTACGCAGCCAATAACAGGAAATGCTTAAAGCTAAGCGAACATACAAGGTCTGTAAATTGAATGATGATTCTGGCAACGTAGCATTGGATGTGGCAACACTGGAGGCGCCGGGCTTGGAGGGGAGAGTATATCCAAAATTAAAATACAAAGTTAGACATTTATTTTCAACAGCCACGTACGCAGCCAATAACAGGAAATGCTTAAAGATAAGCGGACATACAAGGTCTGTAAATTAAATGATGATTCTGGCAACGTAGCGTTGGATCTGGCAACACTGGAGGCGCCGGGCTTGGAGGGGAGAGTATATCCAAAACTAACATACAAAGATAGATAGACATTTATTTTCAACAGCCACGTACGCGGTTAATAACAGGAAATGCTTAAAGCTAAGCGAACATACAAGGTATGTAAATTAAATGATGATTCTGGCAACGTAGCGTTGGATCTGGCAAGACTGGAGGCACCGGGCTTGGAGGGAAGAGTATATCCAAAACTAGCATAAAAAGATAGATGGACATTTATTTCCAACAGCCACGTACGCAGTTAATAACAGGAAATGCTTAAAGCTAAGCGAACATACAAGGTCTGTAAATTAAATGATGATTCTGGCAACGTAGCATTGGATCTGGCAACACTGGAGGCGCCGGGCTTGGAGGCGAGAGTATATCCAAAACTAATATACAAAGATAGATAGACATTTATTTTCAACAGCCACGTAGGCAGTCAATAACAGGAAATGCTTAAAGCTAAGCGAACATTCAAGGTCTGTAAATTAAATGATGATTCTGGCAACGTAGCGCTGGATCTGGCAACACTGGAGGCGCCGGGCTTGGTGGGGAGACTATATGCATAACTAACATAAAAAGATAGATAGACGTTTATGTCCAACAGCCAAGTACGCAGTCAATAACAGGAAATGCTTAAAGCTAAGCGGACATACAAGGTCTGTAAATTAAATGATGATTCTGGCAACGTAGCATTGGATCTGGCAACACTGGAGGCACCGGGCTTGGAGGGAAGAGTATATCCAAAACTAGCATAAAAAGATAGATGACATTTATTTCCAACAGCCACGTACGCAGTTAATAACAGGAAATGCTTAAAGCTAAGCGAACATAAACGGTCTGTAAATTAAATGATGATTCTGGCAACGTAGCATTGGATCTGGCAACACTGGAGGCACCGGGCTTAGAGGGAAGAGTATATCCAAAACTAGCATAAAAAGATAGATGGACATTTATTTCCAACAGCCACGTACGCAGCCAATAACAGGAAATGCTTAAAACTAAGCGAAAATACAAGGTCTGTAAATTAAATGATGATTCTGGCAACGTAGCATTGGATCTGGCAACACTGGAGGCGCCAGGCTTGGAGGGGGGAGTATATCCAAAACTAACATACAAAGATACATATACATTTATTTTCAACAGCCGCGTAGGCAGTCAATAACAGGAAATGCTTAAAGCTAAGCGAACATACAAGGTCAGTAAATTAAATGATGATTCTGGCAACGTAGCGTTGGATCTGGCAACACTGGAGGCGCCGGGCTTGGTGGGGAAACTATATGCAAAACTAACATAAAAAGATAGATAGACGTTTATATCCAACAGCCACGCTCGCAGCCAATAACAGAAAATGCTTAAAGCTAAGCGAACATACAAGGTCTGTAAATTAAATGATGATTCTGGCAACGTAGCTTTGGATCTGGCAACACTGGAGGCGCCGGGCTTGGAGGGGAGAGTATATCCAAAACTAACATACAAAGATAGATAGACATTTATTTTCAACAGCCACGTAGGCAGTCAACAACAGGAAATGCTTAAAGCTAAGCGAACATACAAGGTCTGTAAATTAAATGATGATTCTGGCAACGTAGCGTTGGATCTGGCAACACTGGAGGCGCCGGGCTTGGAGGGGAGGGTATATCCAAAACTAACATAAAAAGATAGATCGACGTTTATTTCCAACAGCCACGTACGCAGCCAATAACAGGAAATGCTTAAAGCTAAGCGAACATACAAGGTCTGTAAATTAAATGATGATTCTGGCAACGTAGCATTGGATCTGGCAACACTGGAGGCGCCGGGCTTGGAGGGGAGAGTATATCCAAAACTAACATACAAAGATAGATAGACATTTATTTCCAACAGCCACGTACACAGTCAATAACAGGAAATGCTTAAAGCTAAGCGAACATACATGGTCTGAAAATTAAATGATGATTCTCGCAACGTAGCGTTGGATCTGGCAACACTGGAGGCGCCGGGCTTGGAGAGGAGAGTATATCCAAAACTAACATACAAAGATAGATAGACATTTATTTTCAACAGCCACGTAGGCAGTCAATAACAGGAAATGATTAAAGCTAACCGAACATACAAGGTCTGTAAATTAAATGATGATTCTGGCAACGTAGCATTGGATCTGGCAACACTGGAGGCGCCGGGCTTGGAGGGGAGAGTATATCCAAAACTAACATACAAAGATAGATAGACATTTATTTTCAACAGCCACGTAGGCAGTCAATAGCGGGAAATGCTTAAAGCTAAGCGAACATACAAGGTCAGTAAATTAAATGATGATTCTGGCAACGTAGCGTTGGATCTGGCCACACTGGAGGCGCCGGGCTTGGAGGGGAGAGTATATCCAAAACTAACATACAAAGATAGATAGACATTTATTTTCAACAGCAACGTAGGCAGTCAATAACAGGAAATTCTTAAATCTAAGCGAACATACAAGGTCTGTAAATTAAATGATGATTCTGACAACGTAGCATTGGATCTGGCCACACTGGAGGCGCCGGGCTTGGAGGGGAGAGTATATCCAAAACTAACATAAAAAGATAGATGGACATTTATTTCCAACAGCCACGTACGCAGTCAATAACAGGAAATGCTTAAAGCTAAGCGAACATACCAGGTCTGTAAATTAAATGATGATTATGGCAACGTAGTGCTGGATCTGGCCACACTGGAGGCGCCGGGCTTGGAGGGGAGAGTATATCCAAAACTAACATACAAAGATAGATAGACATTTATTTTCAACAGCAACGTAGGCAGTCAATAACAGGAAATGCTTATATCTAAGCGAACATACAAGGTCTGTAAATTAAATGATGATTCTGGCAACGTAGCATTGGATCTGGCAAGACTGGAGGCACCGGGCTTGGAGGGAAGAGTATATCCAAAACTAACATAAAAAGATAGATGGACATTTATTTCCAACAGCCAAGTACGCAGTCAATAACAGGAAATGCTTAAAGCTAAGCGAACATACAAGGTCTGTAAATTAAATGATGATACTGGCAACGCAGTGCTGGATCTGGCAACACTGGAGGCGCCGGGCTTGGAGGGGAGACAGGGCAGTATTTGCGGTCTTTTTTGTGAAAAGGTTTTTTCTATTGTGTTCTAAAATTGAGTGGCATCAAAGCGGGCGCTGTAGTGATTTCCCCAACATATAAATAACCCGTCGCGGGAAGAACCACTGAGTATATAATGCAAATAACAGGGGTCCTAAGACAGATCCCTGTGGTACACCAGAACAAATTTTTTTGAGGGGCAGAGTACCGTTGACTTAGACGAACGTTTTGAAACCTATTAGCGAGGTAGGTTTGAATAAACAAGAGAGGTTTTTCAGAACAGCGTGTTAAAAATTGAGATACACCTTCTCCCAATCTCCAATTTTCTGGAAATGATCAGGAGCCTTTGAAATGTCGACGAACCAAGTTTGAGCGATTCTTATTTATTTCGTAGTGAATCAAATCGAATCCATATGTTAATACCGGATAGACGCACGCTTCGATATTCTCGAATCACCCTGTAGACCCACCGACTCTTATCTGCGATGTGCTAACGCGGATTTAAATTTCAAAAAGAGTCCGTTGCATAATTCCGATCACACCCGCTCACCAAGAATTTCTTTTTTTCTCTCCTCGGCCGCTGCTGATCGCTGTGACTTACTGTGCCTCAGTAGAAAAGAGATGTGTACAAGATTTTCGACGACGATCGAATATAAATGGGCTATTTTGAATGTATATCGCCTTATTGGCGATGGAACAATGCTTTAATGTACCATAAGTTTCGTCTCTGTCGTCTGAAATCTGGGTACAGGCTGAATAATAAGATGATGCCTTTCTCAGTTGCGACTGATGTGTTTATTGGAAATATATTTGTTTTCTGTTCACATTTGACCCTTTTTTCTCTGAATCGGAGATTGTGCCTGTTTCTCATAGTACTTACCTGTGGGGATTTGGAGTAATGGAAAGCTTTAATTCTCTACATGACTATTGTCTATTAAATACACGAAGACCCCGAAAACTTAGCTCAGTCCTCAAATATGACCTAGGCAATGACCTTAGGGATCATTTGGAAATCACGTTTGTAAATTTAAACACTAATGACCATTCTTGACAACATTCGTGACAAGCTTGAGATTCTAAATCAGAGTGCATTTTCATACATGAGGTCAAGCGGTAATAAAAGGTTGAGTAAGTATGACCTATTGTAATATCTGTAAAGCGTATGAAGACCCAGAAAACTCAGAAACCACGCATTTTTTGAAAAGGTAGGTTTCAAGTAAAGTTTCTGAACAGCAGTTTTCCGATGACCTCAAATATGATCTTGACAATAACCTCATAGATTTGGAGGTCAAGTTTGTAAATTTAAACAGTAATCACCATTCTTGACAACAGATTCGTGGCAAGCTAGAAATTACAAATGAGAGTGCATTTTCATACATGCGGTCAAGCGGTAATAAAAGGTTCAGTAAGTATGACCTATTGTAATATCTGGAAAGCGTATGAAGACCCAGAAAACTCAGAAACCACGCATTTTTTGAAAAGGTAGGTTTCAAGTAAAGTTTCTGAACAGCAGTTTTCCGATGACCTCAAATATGATCTTGACAATAACCTCATAGATTTGGAGGTCAAGTTTGTAAATTTAAACAGTAATCACCATTCTTGACAACAGATTCGTGGCAAGCTAGAAATTATAAATGAGAGTGCATTTTCATACATGCGGTCAAGCGGTAATAAAAGGTTCAGTAAGTATGACCTATTCTAATATCTGGAAAGCGTACGAAGACCCAGAAAACTCAGAAACCACGCATTTTTTGAAAAGGTAGGTTTCAAGGAAAGTTTCTGAACAGCAGTTTTCCGATGACCTCAAATATGATCTTGACAATAACCTCGTAGATTTGGAGGTCAAGTTTGTAAATTTAAACAGTAATCATCATTTTTGACAACAGATTCGTGGCAAGCTAGAAATTATAAGTGAGAGTGCATTTTCATACATGAGGTTAGGCGGTAATGAAAGGTTCAGGAGTATGACCTATTCTAATATCCGGAAAGTATACGATGACCCAGAAAACTCAGGAACCACGCATGGAAAGGTAGGTTTCAAGGAAAGTTTCTGAACATCAATTTTCCTATGACCTCAAATATGACCTAGGCACTGACCTTAGAGGTGATAAGGAACTCAAGTTTGCTAATTTAAACAGTAATCATCATTCTTGACAACAGATTTGTGGCAAGCTAGAGATTCTAAATCAGAGTGCATTTTCATACATGAGGTCAAGCCGTAATAAAAGGCTCAGTAAGTATGACCTATTAGAATATCTGGAAAGTATCCGAAGACCCAGATAACTCCACCAAGAAGTTTCTGAACAACAATTTTCCGATAACTTCTTCAAATATAACCCAGGCAATGACCTTAGAGGTCATTTGGAGGTCAAGTTTGTAAATTTAATCAGTAATCACCATTCACCACGCATGTTTTAAAACAGGTTTTAAGAAAAGTTTCTGAACAGCAATTTTCCGATGACCTCATAGGTAATCTGGAAACCACGTTTGTAAATTTAAACAGCAACATCCATTTTTGATAGTAGATTCGTGCTGATAGGAGTGCACTTTCATAAATGAGGTCAAGCGGTCATAAGTGGTTCAGTTACGAACACCCAGAAAACTTAGAAATCTCACATTTCTTTTGAAAACAGATTTTGAAAAAAATTTTAGGATAACTGAAAAGCAAGTTGTCGGTGGTCTCAAAATTGACCTGGACAATAACCTCAAAGGTCATTTGGAGGTCAAGTTTGTAAATTTGGACAGCAATCACCATTTTTGACAACAGATTCGTGTCAAACGTAGAAATCATGCATTTTTGGAAAACACGTTTAGAGAACAGTTTTAGGATATCTGAACAGCGATTTTTCGATGACCTCAAATATGACCTTGATGGTGACCTCATAGGACATCCGGAGACCACGTTTGTAAATTTAAATAGCAACCTCCATTTTTGATAGTAGATTCGTATCGATCTCAAGATTCTATATAGGAGTGCATTTTCATACATGAGGTCAAGAGGTCATAAGTGGTTCAGTTACGAACACCCAGAAAACTTAGAAATCACACATTTCTTTTGAAAACAGATTTTGAAAAAAGTTTTAGGATAACTGAAAAGCAAGTTGTCGGTGATCTCAAATTTGACCTGGACAGTAACCTCAAAGGTGATTTGGAGGTCAAGTTTGTAAACACCATTCTTGACAAGAGATTCGTGTAAAACTTAGAAATCATGAATTTTTGGAAAACACGTTTAGAGAACAGTTTTAGGATATCTGAACAGCGATTTTTCGATGGAAACTACGTTTGTAAATTTAAATAGTAACCACCATTTTTAACAACAGATTCGAAAGATACAAGAGGTCAAGCATGGTTTAGTCAGTATGGCATATTGTAATGCCTGAACAAGGACCCAAAAAACTTCAAGGTCAATTTTTCAAACTTTGATAGAAAACAGCATTTTTCACAGCATATTTCGAATTCTCATTCAAATAAATTTGCTTTTGCTGTGACTTCTATTTTCTTTGTCAGTGAGTATATTTTTATGTCACGATTTCATTTCGTGTTAGAGATTTCTCTAGGGATGAGACCTCTCCACACCCCTAGCATCGTAGAATTAAATCTGACATTACGCGGTTTAACGACCCGAGGCATTTTAGATGAATTTTCCTCACTCACGAGAAAATATTCTCCATTTCGTCCAGCAAAAAATATTCGCGGGAATATCGAAAGTCACAATTTCAGTACCGAAGGAAAAGGTAGTCTTATAAGAATGTTGTTGAAATATTGGATACCTCCACAGTAGATGGTACAACTTCAAATTACAAGTGCCCTATGTTCTGTTCATTTCCTCTCCTTGCATCTGTTATCCTTGCCTTTTTTACTTCATGCGCCGCTGGCGAGGAAGATTTCACGTTGCTCAAAATTTTTGTAGGGGTTAAAAATTGGGTGTTGAGGATTGTAGGCGGATTTTTGATATTAGCAATGCATACGTTTCTTACCTCCCTATTAGGCATATTTCATACATTATCATTCTGCTTCACGGCAACGCTCGGCCTTACGTTGCGACAAGGACACATAAGCAGCTTTGTTGGAAATTGTCGGATCATCGACCACACAGACCTGATTTAGAACCATCAGCACTTGGAAAATGATGAGAGAAACAGTTACTAACTGGTTTAATGACCAGACGGCAGCGATCTTTGATGACAGGTGCCACGTATTGACAAATTTTTTGATTTTTATAGTGAAAAATGTTCATATTTTAGTTTATGATACAATATACGTTGATATGACTCGATTTCTAAACGGTTCTTACTTAAAAAAGGCCCTCGTATATGATTTAGCGTCGATGCAGCGGCCTGGCATGCACAGCTCACTACGATCTCACTCGTCTTGCCTCGCGCATATCTATTGATCGCTTCTGCTTTCTGGCTTCTGCATTTGACTTTTCTCTCTGCATTCCCAGGTCAACACACACCACACACCGGATATTTTTCGGACCCTTTTAATGCCTACTCCCTTTCAACTGACTCGTGCGGGAGTCAAGGGAGGAACTAACAAACATTAGCAGCTAGACGCGGTCGGCAACATTTGAGAGCCAAGTCTAGACGATGCTGATGAGTTGCCGAAAATCACAAAACATGGCATAGTAAGTAGAGCCACTATCAGAGCTTACTGGACAATACTAGCAGCGAAAAATAGGTTTGGACTAGTTCTGCCAGAATTTTAAAATATTTGCCCATATGGTAAAACCACCAACCCCAATAACGGTTACTCATGTTCATGGAGATCATCGACTGTATCATGCTGGAAGTCCAATTTCCGTTAAAGTCCGGAGCCCTTTCCAGGAAAATATGAATTCTAGCGGGAATGACTACGTAGCATATACTTAATGAGTTTTTTCCTGGCCGGTATCTGTCTGCAAACGGCTAAGAGCTGGAAGAGCGTGACTCAACCCTATATATTCTAGCGCCACGCATTTTATCTCTGTCGTGAGTTCAAGGGCGTATCTTGCTTTTTATAATGGTAAAAATAGCCGACGGTTCACATTTCTCAGCAAAAGATTTTGAAAATCCGTAATTTGCCTTCATCTTGAAGACTAAGATAGACCCTGAAGTTTTCCAACTTGTCTTACTGTGATTTTACTGACGCTGCAATCAATTGGATACGTTGTTATTAGTCAAATAAAAATCAAAATCAGCTTCAAAAATGTCGGAATCGACTGCTATAAAGTACGGTGTTCCTCAAGGTTCCATATTGGGTCTATCAATTTTCTCTATGAGTATATGATTTCCATCATTATGCCTATAATTGTACAATCCGTCGCTAAACCGATGATACTCAAATTTATTTTAGTTTTCAATATAAAGATTTTAAAATGGTCCAGGCATTAGCGAATGAAGATTTAACAAGGCTAGTAGACATCTCATGCTCCCATAACAACCACGATATTTGCATAAGAAGCTATAACGATGTAGCGACATAAACCAACTAAATATAAGGAATAGAAATATGTAAGTGACATATAAAAAACCATTTAGTTACAATGCTATTAAATTATATAATGATCTACCTGTTACGTTCCAAAAGTACACAATAGTCTTAAAAGGAACTTAAACTGAAAGCGGATGCCGATGTCTGATGAAAACAATGTATTTTTTGTGTCGTTAATTAGTTATTATTGAGTAATATGCATACAGTTCCATTAAGTCAGTATTATATTTTATTAATTTTTTCTTTGTTTCAAAAGGTTAAGTTAAAAACTGCTACTCTTAGCAACGCCCCTTTTGTACAAAATAAGGCCCATTTATTACCATCATAATTCGAATGAAGGACCCTAAATTCGTCGTCTCATAATTTGCAAAATTTGTACTACATACCATATTGTGCAGGTAGACCACACATGAGCGCCTCCTATAGAGAAATCGCGCAAAGACCGTAGTGTTGGTATTTTCCTAAATTAACGCAACCCGCATTTCGCTATCATGGTTTGACGGTTGCAGGCTCTTAGGAACAAGGAGATATGGCCTCTCATAATGCTGGTTTTATGTAAGATAACGAACATGTTTGCATATAGATTTGATTTTAACTTTAGGGGTATCGACTACATGTTCCGGCTGATGAAGGTACCATTTATCAGAAGTAGGTATGTTGAAACGCCTTCACATGTTCCAGTGCAAGTGGCCAGCAACAGAATTATGTCTGTCTAGGTATTCCTTTGCTGTTAGTATTGCACAGCCTGCATTTAGGGTCGTTAGAACTGCCCAAGATTTTAGTTTTGTAGTACCTAGTAGCTAGAACCTAGTCTTGACATGGACGTATAATAGATTCGGTTTCCCCTTTAATTTCACCAATTTTCAACTTGTTCCTTGTGAATGTTTGATGCATTTGCTCGCTATGTGCTTCTTTTATGTATTGTCCTTGTAAAGGTTTGTTTATTACTATTATTACTATATATATATATATACTGATGCAAAGAGCCTTTCTGTGACGTCACTGTATCGACAGTCACTTCGTTGACGTGCGTATAACACGCTCCTTCTCCTCTCCATCATCGTTAATTAGAACTAGTGTCCACCTACAGCGATTCCCTTTCCCCTCACTCATTTTTCTACCCTGTATTCTCAAGGGTGGGGGTAGCAACTGCACTGGCTCACGGTAGGATATAAATCATGCTCCTCTTCGGCACCGAGGCGCCTCTCTTATGACTGTCTTTTGGTTTCTCATGCATTTGTTTTGATTAATAATGAACCTTAAATTTTGGAGAAAAGTTCCAATATCAATATGTTATTTTTTTAATACCAGAGCATAGATTGCCAGCCTGCGGTCCGCGAGTAAGTGTATGTCTTAGCTCTAAACAAATAGCCTAGTTATTTCCCAGTAGCTGCCGCTATTGACGAGATGTGTTGATGTCAGATGAAGTACTCGGTGATCTGAACTCCGACCAGCTGAAATGAACAGCACTGTGTTTTCGAAGCGTTAAACTGTATGAGACTGTTGCGTCCCCGCAGTGATAACCTCGCTTTAAATTCATGCATGAAGAGTACTGTCATCAGATCAGACTGATCGTACAAGAAAGGAGGTCGTTGTCTATTACATATCAACGATCTCCATTTCTGTACGATCAGTCCAATCCGAAGCTTTGATGATAACAGCACCCTGAGCCGCTCATAGCAGCCGCGGTGCGCCGGTATTTAGGCTTTGCCTACCCGGCTACTTCGCCTTGACTCAATTTTCATGTTCTAAACAGAGCTTAAGAGAAAATGCTAGTGGAACATACTGTACACATCCGCTAGCGAATCAAGCAACCGTCACGGGTCTGACACGCCTGTCAAATTGTTTAATCCAGAATTCAAGTGATGTTACAGATATTCAACCATCTGAAGAATGTAGTCGTTAAAGGGTTCCCGATACTTCAACGTCGTAATTACCAATTCACGAAGACTCTGAATGGGTACGCTTTGGCTTCGCCTGCGAAGTACGAGCTGGAGAACAAATACGCGCACCAGAAGGTCAGGAAAAGGTATGAAAGATCTGATGTTGATTAAAGATAGGCAAGGATCCGCGATTTATCGAATTTTTATTACGAGAAGGAACAGTTTTTCGACCTTGGCATAATAGCAAGCTTGTGTGAAAATTTCATCAACATTCGATCAGACTGCAACCAAAAGTACGTTCGTATGCTTTCTCACTTATAATACATCAAGGAATTCAAGCTCAGGCTCAATTTGAGATAAAATATTCAAGGCGGTTTGTACAAACTAAATTTCCTAAAAAAATGCCGTAGTTACTAATCTCTTTAAACAACAAAAATTGGCTTAAGTTAAACACAGTTTACACAATTTCAAACGGGCTTCAAATACTTGTGCGTTAAAATGACCACCGCACCCGCGATGGGTGTAAAAACTTGGTAAATGAGAATTAAACCAACATTTAGTTACTACTAGTTGTTGTCAGCCGCTAAAAAACTTTCAATATACAGTATTATTTTCCGGCCTCGTCTCGTAAATAGAATAGATATGTAGTACCCCGTTTTCGACCAAACCCACACTACATTTCTAATCTATTCACTTCAGGCGTTCACATAATTCAGATCACTTACAGGTAAATTCGCTTGATCATGCAATTTTGAACGCGTTTTACGAAAAATCTACAAAATCCGTTCAGTGGATCCGTGTTCCGAGGTTCAAGTCTAAGAGCACTCCACTAAATGAACTTTGATATAAGCTGTGTTTAAACCATGTATTTATTGGGTATTGAAAGTGTTCTGAGATGTGAGCCAACTCATTTTTATTGCTACTTATTATTTTTGTTTTATAGGAACCAGCAAATAGTTGAAGAGATCGGGCTTAGAAGGAAACAAATCTGGATGGACGGATGGACTGACTCTACCGGATATCCGCCTACAAGAGGCTGAACCCTTTACTAGTAATACAACTATACTTATGTCATCTTAATCAAGCATCTTTATAATGGATTAAACATTTTCTCATTTGAATTTGTTTTATTAAAGAGTTCTCAAAAAATTAAAGGAGCAATAATAAATCCTCGTATAAAATAATACGTATAAAAAATGGCGAATGTGTGAAAAGTAGCTTAAAGATCAACGTTTTTTAAATAAAAAATTCTTGTGTCTGAAAAAAAGTCTGGAAACCTTATTTTTTAGACAACCCTCGTAAGCACAGTGAATATAACATTTGATTGCATTGTTTGAGGATTTTTTTGTTTCCTCAGTATTGGTTTTAAAAACGTTACTTTTTGCATTTGGAAAATCGACCGCATTTTTTGAACTGTTAATGGGAGGCTAATGTTTTTCAGGTTTTTCTTTTACCTCAATGTACCCCCAATAACCGCGCAATACTTGACTTGTCGCACCAAAGAAAAGGAAAGTGCCAACTTTGACTACAGAGTAGTACAGATGCATCAATCTAATGCATCATTTCTTAATCCAACCGTGCATAGAAGATTTCTTGAAGAAACGTGTGTACCGACGCGCATAAACAAAAAAATGCGTGTCCCTTCGGAATACAGATCATTCAGAGAAACACGCAATACGGTAAACATATAAAAGCAATCTCCCAGTTATATGGAACATAAAAGATCAGAGTCAATATCGGCCACGGAATACTGATTAGCAAGAGACAGTTAACAGACCTGGGGTGATGCTTTTCGGTCTTGTTTTATTTTAATGTACACGATGAGTCTTCAAAACCTGCGTGGGACGTACAACGAATACGAAATGCTTCATTGTTTCAGGATATATATGTATATGTAAGAAGGAACCAAGTACTATCAAAAGGAAGTAGTACTTAGATCCACGAAATAAAAACTGAAAACAAGCTCCTTGGTGCAAACTTTCATCCTATGGCCTCCCAAAGACCACATGTACACTACCGTTCAAAAGTATAATCATAACAAACAAAAAAAAACTATTCAGTGCGTATTTATTTTTCTTTCTCCATTGAAAACAATCACCATGGAAATCAAGCATCACTGATAGGTCATTGAAATCAAAATTTTGCTCATACTATCACCACTCATAATAGAAATTGATGCCCTACATCTCAAGGACACTTAAAGGAATATTAAAAGACGAACGGAAAATAACTCCATCCACTTTGGAAAAATTAGTTGCGCGTTTACCCGCTGTAATTAAACGCGAAGGAGGACATACTGATGAGTCAAAAATATGATTATTTTGATTATAAATGTATGTTGTTAAGAATTAAGAAAATAAATGTTTCATACATATATTGTAACAACATCCATCAGTTTCCTTGTTTTCTGGGTGTTCAAATACTTGTGAACGGTAGTGTAGTAATTGACGGCTTCTGCTGTTTATCCCACAACGTCAACGCGGGTGTTCCCCAGGGATCAGACTCATATTTTGCGTTAGATACCCATATGCAAAGCTTATCCCGGATGTGATAGGATGATCGAAAGCTGACCGAAAAATTGAGAAGCTTTAAATGCGATACAAATGACATTTACCGTACGTATTAAATATTGTTTTTCTTTAATAACTTGATATACCCGCCCATGGCGTACTGCCTCCGACGCTGAGGTGCTCGGTTGAACGTGAACACAGTGGCAGCAGGGTCTTCAAACTTTCCTAATCAGTATTCCTGTGTCGATATCGGTTCTGCTCTTTTATTTTGTGATGAGACCGCCGGCTGAATAGCCAATCAGGCTTTCCCAATTCTTCTGCCGCCTCCGCGTCCACGTCGCGACAGAATCCGAAAGCTCGTCTTACGCAAACCCGTCCAGACGAATGGTACGTCAAGAATATGTACCAATACCAATCCTATTTATGCGCTCGCTACATAGTCATATACAGGGTGTTTCAGTTTATTGTTGCATAACTTTAAGATTCGATAGAACTTTTAAAATTAATGCATAAAGTCTATATAAACATGGGTCGAAAAATGCGTGGCTTCCGAAATACAGGGTGTTTAAATTTACTTTCTAAAATAGTTTTTTTAAATATTTCGAACAATATTTGATGTATAACAGGGAAAATTGGTATACAAGGGTTTTTTGGTACTACAAAACGAACCATGGGCATAGTTTTACTGTAGCCGCTAGAGGGCGCTCGCTACTGTACCTGTAGTATATTAAAATGACCGAAAAGTTTTTCTTAGTGCAATTCTTTGCTTTTTGAATAAAAAAACTGATTCTTCGCACTTTTCAACATAAAAGAGCTCTCCTGTGAGTTTTCGTTATAGTTAGCCGTTTTTGAGATATTTCGATTTTTGAGGTTCGATGCATTTTTAATTATTTATGGGAAAATAATATTTTTTTTACATTTTCGATTTGGGCATTACAAGTAATCAAGATGATCGTTTAGATTGTGTTTTTAAACACAGCAATAATTCCTAACTCCAAATAAACACAAAAAATAAAAATGGCGTTTTTATAAAACTTACAAAAAAAAAAACAGGTAAAAGAAACTAAATTTCGTGCATTCACGATTACAAAAAAACGTTTCAGGTTTCAACAGACAACAAAACTAACTGTCAACTAATTGACGTTTAACCTTATTCTGCTTTCAATTTCAAAAATATTTGCAAGCACAGGCTACTTCTAAAAATTATCGAGATACTGACTTTTTAACGTTATTTTATCATAAATAATTAAAAATGCATCGAACCTCAAAAATCGAAATATCTCAAAAACGGCTAACTATAACGAAAATTCACAAGAGAGCTTTTTTATGTTGAAAAGTGCGAAGAATTGCACTAAGAAAAAAATTTCGGTCATTTTAATACACTACAGGTACAGTAGAGAGCGCCCTCAAGCGGCTAAAGTAAAACTATGCCCATGGTTCGTTTTGTCGTACCAAAAAACCCTTGTATACCAATTTCCACTGTTATACATCAAATATTGTTCGAAATATTTAAAAAAAACTATTTTAGAAAGTAAATTTACACACCCTGTATTTCGGAAGCCACGCGTTTTTCGACCCATGTTTATATAGACTTTATGCATTAATTTTTAAAGTTCTATCGAATCTTAAAGTTATGTAACAATAAACTGAAACACCCCGTATAAAAAAATCGATCCTAAATATCGGGTATCGATACTTCTAAGAATCGGATCGTATCGAACATCCCTACCTTTGACTCTCATTCATTTCTGTGACAGCAGGCGCAATATTTATCCCATTATAAAACATGCCTCCTTCTAATATTCTTTATCGACCATCAGCAGGTTATAACGAGCGACAGACTTCCTTCTTCCACCTTCACGTAAAAACAGCTTACTGTTTATTCAACGACTACATAGCGGCCATTAGTGGCTGTTTCCGCCCTGCATTTGCCTTCCCACTGAGAAACGACAAGAACATTCAACGAACTTGTTCCGATAGATGGAGGTCATGACTGCATACAAACAAAAAACTTCCTGCTAGTTATTAGATATAGGTATCCTAATTCATTATTGATGGTTTTATGGGTTGGATAGGCCTATCTTCCATTTGACTTGACATTACACACACGAAATAAACATCATTGTTCTGTAAGCTGTCCATCGTAAATACAGGGTGTTTCAGAACTAAGGGATCAAACTTCTGGGGGTTATTCTGTGTAACAGTAGAAAACATTTCAGTATAGGGAAAGTATTTCTACGGCACCACGGCCCTAAGACGCGTTTAAATCTATAAAGACGATGAATTGCCTAAATAGGATTTAATGCATTTAATTTTTACCTCTTGTACATAATATCATCCCAACAATTGTTCAAAATGTTTTCCTCCAAACTGGATATACCATCATGTACGAAAGGCGAAAA